>BHFT01045916.1:0-58454 GCA_004320025.1 Laticauda laticaudata | reverse complement strand
ACACTTCCATACAGAAGCCTGATGATGGCAGATGAGATTCTGCTGAAACGTTGCTACAACTTTAACAGAACTACAGTAACGTGGGATAATACCCGAAGGAAGCTAAACAGCACATATATATATATGTATACACACACACACACACACACAATAATCCATATTTAAAACAAATTTATATTTTCATTATAGCACAGGGAAATATTAAAGCTGGGGAATATTGGATCAGTATGATCTCCCTAGGACAAATGAAATGTTGCCATATTCATGCATCAATCTAATTTTCTATGTTTGTTGATAAACGTCATTAAATGTTAAACAATGAAGTAAAAGCAATCTCTCAGACAGCCCAGACTTTTTAGATTAAAAAAAATGTTGGTTCGTTTCAAAGATATAGTGAAGCCATAAGTGTGATCTCTAAATAGAAATGCAGGATATACACGTGCATCAGAATAAAGAAGTAGAAAAAAGTATTTAATGACCTACATAGTTATGTCTCAGTAAAGTTATTTAGTCACATTTAATATCAGTTTCAATTGCCATTCTCAGAAGCCCCACATAGTGTGCATTACAGTAGTCTAAAATAGGCGTCCCCAACCTGTGGGTATCCCCAACCTGTGGGTATGGGATTTGAATTGGGCCATAGAAATGGCTGGCAAACATGCACGCATGCACACACTTCACTTGCGTTGGGGGTGGGTGAAGACGTTTACACCATCTCCTTCCCCACACTGGTCCTCAAAGTTGGAAATGTTTGGGAACTCTGGTCTAAAACACAGTGCTCAAATCCATCTTTTGCAGAAAAATGCACAAGTGAAATTCTAATTGAATAAGCCAACTTATTTAATTGTATGTTTTCTACCTGAAAAAAGACATTGTTGTTTTAAAGGACTGTTACATTCATAGACGGGTTGTCCAAATCGCTTCTTCCAAACTATTATTGAAGTATGCATAACCCTAGTCTGGGTTCTCTACCTCTGCGTTATGCTACCTTGTGGTCAGAAAATAACTGCCCAACTTTTCTCTTCTAGTGACTGGAAAAAAGGAGTATGTGGAACACTTTTGGAGTAGGAAGAGACATACCAGCTGCATAAGGGAGAAAGTCTCTTCTAAATACAGCATTTTTTTCTTTCTTTCTTCTCTTCTTTTTCCCAGGTTCAGTGGGATATTGATAAGCCTCAGAGGAAAGGTTTTGTCCAGTATGGTAGGACAGAAAGTGTCACCAAGAACTTCTTTCATTCTGGGCTTCGTTTTTGCAAACTATTATAGCTATTTCACATTTATCCTATCACCACTCCACATACTTTTGGAGAACTGTGGAAATATGTGTAGAGTTATGAAATTAAATTTGTTTAAATATATTTGAAAATGCCCTGATCGAACAACCTACACCGCTTTGTAAACATTCATGCATATTATTACACTGATCACATTATTAAAAGAAAAGTGTTGTCCTTTTCTCTCCAACATTTCTGCCCAGAAAGAGGTTGAGGAGAGATATATAAAAATGTATTGTTGTAACACCTTTGAAGGTACCCAATTAAACCTGCCTTTAATTAATGTCCTTTCAAGCATTTACCATTTCTATTATACTCATCTGATTCTATCAAAAAATTAAAACATCTCCAAATCTGTGGATGAGTTTCCCACCCCAAATCAAATTGCATAGCAACTCAGATTGAATCAGGTTGCTCTGAAATCTCAGAACACAAACTTGATTTAAATCATGCCTGTTGTGAATCCCCCAATCTCCAAATCATATTGAATCAGAGCTGAAGTCAACAGGCCTCATAAAAAGTAAGTCGAGACATTTCCTTTTTAAGGACAAATCACCATCATAGACTGACGTTACTAGATAAAACTATGTAAATAACCATCTTTATTGCCCTGCATTGTTTGAAAAATCTTAAAATGCTGCTTAATCCCAACCTCTGCTAAGTATTGAAATGGGGGGGGGGGGNAAGGGGGGGGGGGGAGTCCCTAATGTGAATTCTGCCTTTTTATGTAAATTAGCTATCCATGGTCTCTATGTACGTTTTCCCCCCTCCTCACTTCTTGTTTCTTCAGATTTTGTCAAGGGAACTCTAATTCTTTTATATAATCCTAAAATCCATACAGCTCAAGCAGTAGCATTAATGGTGAAAGATGTTGTTATAGTTCACAACTAAAGCCAGTTTCTTTACCTCTCGGTAAAAGGCTACCGCTGATATGTTCTTGATGCCTATGCAGTAGGATTTCTTCAGCTTTCTTTCTAGAATAATCTTAAACTTTATGTATATACCTAAGGTATGTTCAATGTGTATATGCACAATGTTTCTTAGATTACTCTAATACCTATGCACATTAAAAGTTCCCTTCAATGTGCTGCTGCTTATTCCCTTTTTAACCCAGAGCACATTCTTTTCAGTTTCTAATATTCTTTAGACTGACCCTTCATCAAAACACAATGAAGCATATTTACCTGAATGTGTAAAGTTCTCCTAACTCCTGAACAACATGCTCCCCAATCATTTTAATGGTGGAGACTGTTTGTGCATCCTATACATTCCCGTTCTCTTCATTCTACTACTCTAGATATAACTGAAGGTATAAAGTTATGAGGCTTTTACAAGGGCAGTTAAGAGTTTGACTTTGGGTCAGAATTCAACTTTGACGAATTACATTATATTTTAGCCTTGATTACCGCATTATTGTATTAGTGAACAATAATAGGCACTATTTTTTTAGTAATGCCACTTGTCTGAGTTGAGTGACTATACAAATAAATTTGAATATGAAGTCCAAGAAACTAGACTCACTCCTTGAACAAGAAAAACAAGTACCTGAGTCTCTTTGAATAACCACGACTTTGCTTTTGGATGAAAAACTTTCCTTTTATCCACAAGTATAACAAAGGCAAAAAGGGAAACTGAAGAAGTGTTTTTACAAGTTTGAAAGTACACTGCCATATTGAAATTGTTTTCTGAGGCTGCTGTATACAAGGAACTTAGCAATGTATTTTAACAACCTTACCCTCCCCCTAAAAAAATCTGGAGTCTAAAACAATTTTTTAGTTAGTCTTCCATATAATCCATGCTAGTTTGAACTCCTTCAAATAAGCAGTAAAGACAATATTTGGAGATCATGTCAAATGTCCAATTTATTATTTTTTATAACTTGAAACTGGAACAAACGTTTTGAATGAGTGTACAAATGAAATGGTAGACACATGCTGAACTCAACAATATGACAGTAAGGGGAGAAAGAGGCCAAAAGTCTTGTACAGAGAATAAAAGGAACAATAAATATTTTACTAAGTGATGTTGAAATGACATCCTGCCATCTCAACATTTGTATCCATAATAGAAAATGTACTCCTGTTTTTTAAATGGAGCACAAATACCAAGCAATAATAAATAGTTCCAAACTTGTTGTAAAAGACAAAACCTCCAAGTAAACAACGAAAGCTCATACAATAAGAAATAGAAAAAGGTAATAAAAATAGTTTACTTGCTGGTACAAATGCAAACAACTGAAATCAACAATACTTTGCTTTGCAATTCTAAAATACAAAGAGCACCATAAAATGAGTATGCCTCTGAAAATAAAACCTTGGACTGTGATCAGGGCTAGGATGAAATACTGAAGTCATGACAGTATTCAAAAAGTTCAATTTATTTTCTTATTTTATATCCTTTTATTTTAAAAATGTGTTACCCCAGAAATGCTCTGTGAATGAATTTTAACAAGTGTGGGACCGGCTTGAAATATGGAATAATTTTGACTAAAACAGAATTGTTTTTTTTTCCAATTGTAACAGCAGAAATAACTAGGAAGATGCCTATCACATTGTGCCTTGTAATACTGGAATCCTAAAAGCAGAAAAGGAGGAGTTTCACTGAATATAACATTTGTGCTTTAGAATACTTTATTCTCGTGTATTCAAATCACAACTGCTGGTGGTTCAGAACTGAGTTCATCTACGATAAAAAAACACCCTAAGTGACAGATCTGAATTCCCTTGATTACAGAATAAGGTGAAAGTAGCATCTTGGAATAAAAATTATATTTCTGAATTTTGACCAAAAATATTCCAGAAGAATTCACTGACCATATCCCAATTAAGGAAAAGTCAAATACATAAAATACTGTGGAATATGCCTTTAAGAACTTAAATTTATTATCTGCCATTTGAAGTTCCTTAGAGATACATCCAGTGAACTGTCCTTCCAGTTCAATTTGGAAGAGATGGAGTAGATGAGATGCATCTTCTTTTCCCTGACCGTAGCATTTCTTGAAGAGAGCTACATTTGGACATTTTCCACTGAGAACCAGACCGTCACCTATTTGTTATTGCTGTTGTTCACTGCCCTTATATTTAGCAAAATATGTCCTCAGGGATGGAAGAAATCGGGGAGAGGATAAAATAAGACTGCTTGGAAAGGAGAATTAATGAAGATCTAGCTTTCCATCAGTAGGATGTTCTTTGTTCCACTGAACAAAGAACATCCTATGGGCAGGAAAAGTCCTCTTTGTAACTGAAGCATTTTAGATCTAAACCTATGGGTTTGTTGTGATCACAGTTCCTCTCAATTTTTTTCATAACATTATTGGAACCCTCTCAGATAAAGTTATCAGTAGCTTTTTCATCAGACTTCAGCAATTTCTCCCTGCCTTACGCCACTCAAATAAAATAAAAGATGGAGCGGAAAGATAACTTAGTCAATAAAATTGGCACAGAATTTCATCCTAGTCCTTCAAATATTTGTAAAATTTATGGAATGTACAATTAGGAGTCAACAGTAGCAGCAAAGCAGACAAAAGAACATAGACTGGCAAAAACTGTACAATGGTCCTTTCTGTAAGAAAGGGAAAAAAAGATAGGATGCGTCTGGACTAATTTTTACTCCACTGCAATTCACAGTTGTACTCAACAGAATGCTGCTCTTTCTTCTTTTTTTCCCTTTTAAAATGACCACCTGAAAGCTGTGAAGAGAATAGGGTAGAAGGTGGAAATGAACAGGTGCCCTGGTCCCATAAAGTCTCCAGATCAGGCCCCTTTGAAGGAAGAAGGTTTTACATAAGTAGAAAACCTTGCACAGCTGGATAAGTTGTGGTCTGGTTAGACATTCCCTTAACCCACAGTTGACAAGAGTAATATCATCTGTTCAATGATGAGAGAAAGACAGCATACAGACCACTTCATCCCTCAGGAGATGCAGTGCCATCTAATTCAGTATCGCTGGATACCTTTAACACACATATAAGTTTTATGGAACGTAGCTAGAAAGTTTACATTTGCTAGGAAAAAGTCACTCCCTTTGGGGTGAGGGGCATTGTGGAATGTTAAGTCAAAGAAGTTCACAAAAATGAAATTTCTTCTAACAACAGCGAACAGCCAAATACCTAGTTCAACTATACCTGGGAAGGCCTTGATACAAGGGGTCCAGGCAGCTTCAAAGTTATTACTGCCTTGAAGGAACAAGCAGTTTTTTTGTAGGCCATTTCTGACAGAAAAAATATTTATATATATATATTTTAAGAAAAAAATATATATATATATTATATATATATATATATATATATAATATATACACACACACACACACACACACACACACACACAACTAAAATAATGAACAAAAAAATTAAATGAAACAAAATTTAATAAACCCTATTGCCCCTCCAATAATTAAAAAAATAATATTTAGTTTTTTTTCTTTTACCCCACAGGTTGTCAAACAACCATTTTATTTTACCTTCTTCTGTACAAATAAGGTCTTGACATACAAAATTTTTTTTACTATTTTATCCTGCCAAATTAAAAAAATATATATATGGCAGCCTGTTTGTTTTGTTTTTATTTTTATTTCCAAATTCACTAACAAAAAAGTACATTAAATCCCTTTAAAAGGACAAGCGTACAGTTAAAAAATTACAAGTTCCAGTAAAATACAGCAAGTGCCTACATTATATGAAATCAACCAATATCAATATTCATTCCAGAAGTAGAGGGAAGGGAGAAGGTGGGCAAGGGAGTAAGAGATAAAAATAGGTACAGGTCAGAAATGTGATTTTTTTTTAATCTGCAAAAGCAATAACAATATTAAGCATTTTTTTCTACATACTTTTTCTACATGGTGTAGCAGTCACCTTTTAATCCCCAAATAACAAGTTTCTATACATTTTTTTTCTTTGAAATAAAAATTCAACACCCAAGCAGAAAAAAAAAATACTAAAACTCAGACTTTACAGTTACAGTGACAAGAAACAAATTTTATAGACCACCATGTTAAATTTTACTGCAACATTTTTCAAGGTAAAAAGAGAAAGGTTTTTTTTTCTTATTCTGGTTTTGTAAAATGCCCAGGCATTCCTCCATTATTACAAATACTGGTCCACTTTTACAGTAATCAAGAAATTTTAATATTATATAATATATATAAAACCCCGTCACACAAAGAAAACCAATATACACATGGCCATTATGGCATTTTTAATAACCTATTAAGCAAACTTTGAAAAAAAAAAAGATTGCTCAAACACACACATAACACATACTTTTTTTTACCCTTGTATGTATTCAATACTGTAAAACGTATTTTAAGACAGAGTTGCACTAAATTTAACTTTTTTAAAAAAATTAGCCATTGTTCCTGAATTATTTTTCATTCAATGATAACAACTTGCAATTTGTGTCATTTGAGTTTTAATTCAGCAGTAAATCATTTCCATTCCATTTCCTAAAGCAGCGTTGTCCTGAAAAAAAAAGAGAAAGGCTGAGAATAATTCAGCAAATGGATGTCCGAAGTTGTGCTGGATATACATCTTCATTTTGATTGGGTCTTATGGCAGTTTCATGTCCACTATTCTTCAACCAGGCTTTTTTTTATAAAAAAAATGTAAATGTGGCTCCTTTGTTTTTTTCATCTAAAGAACATACCTTTATTGTTCTATCTTTTTGAAAAGTCTTTTTCATTTCACAAAAATTGTTTGCATTTGTGTCTCAAGAGACTGAAATAGGAAGATCAGTTTTCAAGGCACTCACATCAAATTGAAATGGCAGTAAAAAAAACTGTCCAAATAAATTATTAGTTTTTTATAGTGCCAGTATTGTGAATGCCATGCTTAGCAACACTGACACTTAATCTCAGATGTCCCCCTTTAATAGGTTCACCCATCTCTGGGCCAAGCAAGACAAAAATGCTGTAATTTCTTGTTTAGAGCCACTGGTCTTCAATGCAAAACAAATAAACAAATATATATATATATATATATATATATATATATATATATATATATATATATATATATTATATATATATATATATATTTATATACTAATATATATATATGTATAACTTTAAAGTGCGGGTCAACAGAACCAAAATGTAAATTTTATAATAATGTATACTAACTATATCAGGGGTTTTCAAATTATTACCTAGAAAGTCTTAGGTTATGAAGATTTGTATATGGATATGTGTGTTCACGTGTGTTTTGTTTTTCCTTTCATCCAATATATCCAAATTCTTGGATACTGCCTGCAAGTTTTCTTGGCAAAGTTTCTCATAAGTGGTTTGCCACTGTCTCCTTCCTAGAGTTGAGAGAAAGTGACTAGTCGAGATAGCTTAGCCGGCTTTGTGTCTAAAGCATGACTAGAACTCACAGTCTCTTGGTTTCTAGCCTGATGACTTTACCACTACATCAAAAGCACACAAACATATACAAACAGATAACGATTGACATTTCAGCTGAGGGCACCTGTTCTGATATGAAAGGCTAAAAGAACAGCAAAGAATTAGAACTATAATAACTTGCAAAAAGTATTATATGTCAGGATGAAAGGATCTTTGTAAATAAGGGAAAGCGTATTGTTCCACGTCTGATCAATTAACATGTCAGTTAAAGAAAATAGGCTTTGCTCTCAGTCAAAATACTCAAGTTGAGGAGAAGAAAATGAAGAAGAGCCTGTATCTCTTCTAGCCACTGTCCATGCTTCCCTCAGAAGAACCATGGAACTAGAAACAGAAAAGCAAAGCAAGTGAATAAACACTACAATATATTTTCTTCTTCAAATCAATGTTATTTACCAAATGAAGGTTCCGAATTAAAAGGGTTTTCAATAAAATATTCAAACAGAAGTAACAATGAAGCAATTAGTGACTTCAGTAATTCAGGGAACATTTCAGCAACTCCCATTGAAAGAACCTCTATTTACCATTTGCAATTTAATTGGAAAAAAAGATTTAATATATATGAAGACTCTCCAATAACTATGCAGTGTGTAAAATGGGACTGAAATGTTTGTGGCAAAACAAATGTAGAAAAACATTTTTTTAAAAAAAAAATGCTAAATTAAAAAAATGCATCAGCCAAAAACAACTTATTTAGAATGGCAGTTCTTAAGAAAGTTTAGAACGTCAGTTCTTAACAAAGTTTTAATTTCAGACACTAAGAAGAGCTTTATAACTGTATAAATTCAGAATTTATTAAAAAAAACCTGTATTTTACATTTTGCTTTAAAGATTCAGATCTGTAATTTCAAACTCAAGAGTTTAATGGAATCAAACACCTTTCATTTTAGTACCATTTGAAAGGCTGCAAAATTTAAAACCTTCCTAACAAATTTAATGCTTACAAGTTGTTTTAATGGCACCCACGTGAACAACTGGTTGTTGACCTATTTTTCTTACAATAACATAACTGTGCATTATATGAGAATACTTTAACGTTAATGAAAAAATGCCTCATCAGTTCACAGTTGGTCATTATATAATAGTTGCTGTACCTAATATATCTATCATTGTGTGATATGAGCTTACTACTGAGGTTCAATGAAAGGTTTACTACCAGACTTAAGTTGCATGCTGATATACTGTGTTTGTTTTTACTTTTTTCAAACATTTTTTGGAAGCTCCTTTAGGAATTCTCATTTTTCCACGCATTCTTAAGAAACATTTTGATTAAATGGCCATAGCAACAATAAAACACTGATGTGTTTAGTGTAAGGTTGCTGGCTACATAAGCCAGTGTAAATACACCTGTGGGCCAATCAAAAGTTACTTTCATTAATTTGGAGAGCAATATCTGCCTTGTGTCCATTCCTGTTTTGAACTAGCTTAAAAACTATGAAGATTGTCTAAAGAAGTTGTGTCATGTTTTATGCAACCATACAAGAGCAATTTTTAAAAAAATGTTGTTTACATTCTAATCTTGGGGTCTAATATTCTTACAAGTGTTTCCATCAGTGTTTAACTGTGATGATTAGCAGCCTTATGTATCGGCTTCAGCATGCCATAACTTAGAAATCTGTACAAGCTGACTACAAATCACCAGCAATATAGGGCCCTGCCAGGTACTTGAAAATCTCTGCTTCTGTATCTCCGGCAAGCAGCCAAAACAGGAAGCCTTTGGTGAACTACCATATGTGGCTGGTAGGCTGTTTCTAAGGCAACTATTAGGGTGTTGGATGTTATGCTAGTTGGTATCTGCTAAATACTGGGCAAAGTTAGGGGGACATATAATCTTACTGTTTATTCAGTTGTTCTTTTAAATTGGCCATTTCAAAGGGAGATGAACTTTAAATATGAGCCTAATTTAAGCAATATCTTCGGAGTCTGAGAAAGGCTTCAGCTGATTTCATGAGAACTTTGTAGATTCTCATGTATATCACAGGCATTCCATGTGATGAAAATGCAAATATATAAAGGCACCTTTTAAATTTGTTCATCAGGGTTCCAGAATCATACATTGATCCTGTCTGAGCACAGCATGTTCAAGAAGTGTTTCCATAACTTACAGAAAGAAGAACAGCCATAAGAACACCAGCCAGAGCCCTGCTTATTCTCCATACAATTAGGGTAACATAGAGGATAATGTCAGAAGAGAAATTAAAGGATCCTACACTGAAGCTGTAAATATCTGTGTAATTTACAGAAATATTGGGAATTGAGTTTGGAAATATATTTATTCATTCATTCAATTAATCATTCATTCAGTTCATATAGCTCCTGATCTCAAACCATTGACTCTGGGTTAAGTTCTTGTAACAGTAACTGAAGCAGGCAAAATTGCCATATTTCAAACAGATAAAAAAACTGTTCCTAAGATTAAATTAAGGGGATAATATTACATTCATGTTCCGGAGATATATGTTTTGAAATCAGTGATGTCATACTCTTCTGTTTTTCCTACACCCAGGGATTCACAGTGCTCTTATGACATTGGCAGTCCGTTATTACCACATTAACTATACCTTGCCTTAATATACATTCCGAATATCATTCTCCTCAATTAGAGAAAAAAGTAATAAATTAAATCATATAAGAAGGATCATACTGAGAAGTCCTGACTGCTCCTGCTCTCTCTTCTTTCAGGGTGCAACTAGATATCGTTGGGAATTCTATTTTTAAGACATGAACCTCAATAGCACCTCTTACGTTCCACAGCATTTGGTGTTTTGAAGTGTACCATTCTTTGATTCAGGAAATAATGTAAGGCCATCGTGTCTACTAGTTATGGACAAAGAAATCGTACACCAAATATCTAAACCAACTGGCATAAAAATTAGAAGGGAGGGAAAATCATTATAGTGTGCAACAACAGATTTAATTTACATTGAATCTCACAACATTCAACTTTACTAGATAATCCTGATTCTAATAACTGAAAGAAAAACTTCTCCACAGTAGGCATAATTTTATATATGTTTGTTTTCTCCCAAACTACTTGTTTTTATCTAAGCTAAAAAGTCACCAGATGTAATGTTTCCACATAAAGCAATTGCTCTTGCCCCTTGATAATTTTGTTGCCTTTCATGCACATTTTCCAGTATTTTTGAGGGATTTTTTGAGATGCTGGGTCAGAAACATACACAGATATCTGAGTGTGATTACATCATGAAGATAACTATTGTATACATCTTTATAAAGATATTATAAAGGAATTTTTTTTATTCCTTTCCTAATGATATCTACTGTGGAGTAATACTTTTGCTGTTGTTTTTGTAAGAACTGTACACTGCCTCAATGTTATCTTTAAGCTAATTATAACTATTAGTAAAATCCATTTTATGGGTGTATCTGTGCCAGCTACACTTCATAAAAATACTCATGAAATTAGGAATAAAAAGTACATGGTAATATACTTTTTATTCTGAATTGCAATGACCTTCTTAATGCCCAGTTATTCAGTCTAATAGAGCTCTTCGCAGCCCAATGTTTTAATCACCTAAAATAAGGAAATGTCATCAGCAAATTGGCCACTAGCTGCTCAGCCCTAATTTAAATAATTTATGAATAAGTTTAAAAATACTGGTCCCAAAAACTAATCCTTGGGGAAAGAGCCATATGATACAACTTCTATTTGTGACTGATATGGTTTATTCCTTTTTTTCTTTATTCAGTTATTAGCATGGCATATTACATATCAAGTGAAATATCTAGTTTTCCAGTAACATAGGTACACCTATAAAATTGTTCATTCTTGTTTAAAGTACATGTTTTACATTAGCTAATTATCTGACATCCAATTCTTTGCATTGAAGGCTACAAAGTGTTAAAATTGTGTAGAATTTCCTTTCAAAAGAATATTAGAATAAACTAGAGAAAAAAGGATTAACCTATTTTATAATTAAATAATACCAATTTAATCAGGACAACATTTAGAAAAAGTTCATGGTATGATAATGATTTAAGATTTAGAGCTGCAGTCTTTAATTGATTAATCAGCTTTAAAAAGCATATTCACGATCTTTAACAGGGCTTATTCTCAGAACAATATTCTCAGCATACAGTACAACTGTACCATAAGCAAATTTTAAAAAAATCTATTATTAACTGGGCAACTTTTCTGTTAGTCAATTAATATAATTATAAAATGCTAATAATAAACATCATATAAGAAAAAGCATTTTTATCTAACTATCAAAACAGCCTGTCTGATTGGCATTGCACACATGAACAATACTTTGCAGAATTTCAGAAATGGTTGTTTCCTATTCCAACCTGAGGATGTCAAAAAAATGACTGGGAACTTTTTGCACATAGAGCATGCACTATGCCCCTCTTCATTTCACACACCTCTAAAATGAACACCTACTGCAACATATTCTAAAACAAAAATCTACCTTTTTCTTCAGAGGTTTTGTTTACTCCTAAGCAAATTCATGCAGATTTAACCTGATTTGATGGTTTTTCAGTGAATGGCATAATCAAAGTATCATTTTACTCGTATGGTATATGCATTGCTTGATGCACACATATACTCACACAAGTTTACTAATTAAACTACTCTTCAGTTAAAACATTCACTAGTCTTTTGCTGCATATTGGTATGGAATGATCAGTTACTGCAAGTGTACATATGAAGCTCTCAGGGCTCTGGATTTCTCCTTATTTAATGAACTGTGTAGCAGAAATGGCAGAAAAGAAAATGGATAAGGCATTTAAAAAATTCCCTAAAAATAATGCACAAATTTTGTTATTGCTTTTGTTATTATAGCTGCCTTTAGAAAATTTGGTGCCCATTTTTTTATTTCTCAAAATGTTTATTTTAGAATCTGTTAAAATAATATTTTAAATAAAGGCTTCTATTTTAAGTGGCATCATCAGTGCTAATTTTAAAATCCAAATCCAAAAGAAAGTGCTAAAATTTTAAGATTGTTATCCGCGACACTATTTAATATTTCCTAATTCTCAAATGATTTTTTTTTCTTTTTAAAGGACAACAACAACAACAAAAACATAAAATGTTGGCTTCTTCACAAGAAATTACACATACTCAGCGTAAGATTCAACAAAGCAGCGGCCCTCTAAAATTATAATTTAAATTGATATGCATCTCCCCTTGTAATGCAAAGAATCTCAGGTTACTATGGGGGAAAACTAGAATGGGATACCCAACAAAATTTTAAAGGAAATCTAAAATAAAAAAGTATTAAAAAAAGTACCTGCACATGCCAAAACATAAACAAAAAACCCAATAAATACAGAAATTATTGCACAGTTAAAAGGCTTCACAATTTTTACTGCCTTAACCAATCCTCAGGTTTAATAGAACTTTGTAGACACAGGTTATATTTAAGTGCCAAATTCTGGCATCTGCCATAGTTACACTAAGATATGTTTATGGAGGCAAGTTAGGTCAGCTTTTCTCAATTGGCAATAGTTAAACTGTACAACTTAAATTTTACCTAGACCCCTGCTTTTAACCCAGTTGGGGGTGGGGGGTTTAACTTCTTTCTGCCTGCTCAATTTTTACATCATTTGTCAGCAAGTGTTCGCCATGCCACTTTTTCATGTGTTTCTCCAGGGTGCTGTAAACACTGAAGGGCATCTGGCAAATGTCGCAGCGGTAGACCTCCTTCCCTATCTGGCCATGCGTTTTCATATGACGTGTCAGCTTACTGCTCTGGGCACATGCATAGTTGCAGAGCTCACATTTGTAAGGCCGCTCTCCTGTGTGGCTCCGGCGATGCACCGTTAAGTTACTGCAGTTCTTAAAGACCTTGCCACAGTATTCACACGTGTCACTCCGCCGTCCTTCCTTTGAACTGGGTCGACCAGGACCAGGTCCACTGATATGAGGGGTGCTGCCTCCGCTCGCTGTCCCACTGCGCCCTGAGAGACCACCATCTAGCATATCACCTGGTGGAGTAGAGAAACGCAGGCTTCCGTTCTCTGAGGAATGCTCAGAAGAAGTTGCAAAGGGGGATTGTCGGGAGTCTGTGAATCCTAGAAATGGATCCTTCATGAAGTGCCTTGATGCTGCGTATCCTACCAGCCACTGAGAGTAAACATTTTCAGAAGGTATTATTGTTGCTGGTGGCAAGTCCAAATCTTTTTCTATCTTTATTCTTTTGGAGGAATTGTTTAAATTGGGGGTTGTGATAGGGGTGGGCTTGCGAGGGAATAGCCCTGGGAAGGGTTCACCTGGCCCAAAGTTTCTCCCATTCACTGTTCCTTCCTCAGTGCGGTCGAGTTCTCCAGCTACTGAGTCTTCGTCACCTGTGTCTCTCTGGCAAAGGTCTCGAGGGCATAGATCTCGCTGATCTGAAGACCTTTTCATGAAGCCACCTCTTTTCTGCTTTTCAGCCAGCATGTCACTGTATTGCTGGATGGTACCGAGGCTTACATTCTCTATCACTTTTCCCAGGACAAGGGATTTTTCATCTGGCAGCGATTTGGAACCATTCTCTCGGTTACGACTTAGTTCTGAATCCATGCTAAAGCTTGACTCTGGCCGACTTTCATTTTCCAGCTCCTCTTCCTCCTCCTCCTCTTCCTCCTCTTCTTCATTGTCATGGCCTAAAGAAGGATCACTCTCATTCCTGAAATCTGCCTCACTAGACTTTAGTCCTTCTCCAGTAAGTTCACTTGTGCCAGGCTCTGGGGAACTTGTAGCAGATAATCCATCATCGGACCTCCCTGTCATGGATCCAGCTTTGTGCATATGTGTTTTCATATGGCGTTTTAATTTGCTGGCTTGGGAACAAGCATGGTCACAGAGTTGGCATTTATAGGGCTTCTCTCCTGTGTGACTGCGCCGATGGACAATGAGATTGCTCTGAAACTTGAAGGTTTTTCCACAAAATTCACAGGACTTACTCTTTGCCTGAGGCTGAGGCGGCGTAGTGCTGCTTGGAGGCATTGGTGGCAATGGAGGGGTGTTCAGAAAAGGAGATTTAGGGCTTGGCTGGAAAGGATTCAATAAGCGATGCATAGGGTTGCTGCGACTAGGCGAGACTGGTGGTGGGGTCGCATTGTTTCCTGCCAGTTCTCGAAGCCTTCTGGAGAAATCCATCGCTGGCGATTCAATTGCCATGGGGTTTAAACGCATGACTCTGTCAAAGGCACTAGGATGCTGGGCAACTAACCCCATTTCTTCGGCACTAAGGCGATGTGGATCCAGATGATGACGAGGTGGCGGACTGAAGAGGGGAGGTGTATTAGGAAGCCGACCTTCACCAAAGCCAGGATGATCACGCAAGATGGGACCTGTCATTCGCAAGAGACTAAAAGGGTTATTGTCGCCTAGGAAATTCATCAGCGGGGACTGTGCAACAGTCTCGGGTCCCAGAGGAGGAGGGATGGTGATGCGTGGAGTAAGGGAGCTGTTTGAAGGGCTAGTTTCCAAGTAGATACGGAATCCATGTGTATTCTGGGCATGCTGGAGCAAAAACCAAGCGCTATTGAAAGGGTGCTTGCATGTTGTGCAAATATAGCTTGAAGGCTCATCTTTACCTGTTGAGAAAAAGAAGGGACAGAGAAAAAGGGAGAATAATTAGAAAAGTAACCTTGAGGACTGTAAATAAATTTTTCCCCCCAACAATTGTAATGTAAACATATTTAATAAAGAGGAGGCATCCGTTCTTGTTTAACATAACCTGTACATGCATGAAATCCATCTTTACCCTAAACTCGATAGCTTATTGCATAAAAATGATTTAAAGTTTTAATACCAACTTAGAATAAACTAACTTACATTTTCATCCACATTCCAATCCAAGGTTCTACTCAATTGAACATTGAATATTAGAAATATATCTGAATCTGAAAAAATTAATCTTGTGTACAAATCATTCCATCATTCCCTTTATCAAAAGCTTTGAACATGCTGATGTTTAAGCTACTATAATAATTGAATAGTGATAACTATTAGAACTGCATCTGAACTGTGTTTAATGTAACAATCATACCCATTTTAATAGGAAAAGGCCAGGAATGTATTTGTCTTTCTAAAATATCGTTCTTTTTCCTTTAAATATGCAGAATAAAGGTTTGAAAGTTCCTAGAAAGTTTTCTCAAAGGCAGTGTAGGCAACCTGTAACTCAACACTCATAATTTTACGAAGTATAAAATGGAATACTGGACATACAGGGCAGATGTGTTATAATTATCTAAGATGTGAATTTCTCCATTGTGAAATACTAATTCAGATAAATTCCTAGGTGTTCTACCTTGTTTTTTCAAAATAGCCGTTTCATGTAGAAAAAAAACAACATTTTCTAATCTTGTTTTTTTTTAAATCCCAGCAACAACAAACAGGAGTGATAGGTCAGGAGAATATTGTTTCTTTTTTCCCCTGACTTCTGCTTACTAGAATACATACATACCATAAAAAAGAAACATGGCAACATGATCAGACATACTAACTGCTAATAGTACATGGGCCCTGACATTTAATCATTTTGATCATGGGTACTTGCCCTGAATATGACAAGATAGAATAAATGAATGTGAGCTAGTTCATGAACAAAACAGTAAACTGTCTTACTCTCGTATACAAGCTGGGAGGGAGTAAGTAAACCAGACAATTTAAGCACACAGATGCTACTACCTCCCAAAGTGTTGGCTATATTAAGAATTAAGATGTACTAAGAAATCACAAATGGTGGAGGGATATTCATGCCTTGAATATATAATACTCTGATTCCCCCTTTTCCTCCCCAATTTTAATAGCAGGCAAGTGGTCATAGAAATGCTGTTATTTCCAAATGTATGCTAGACCTCTGGAACAATATGAATTTCAACTATAGCTTTCTAGAAGCAATTAATATTGGTGTTTTAGTCCAAAATGTAAGAAAGACCTCTTAATCCTAGCAATTGAGGCATTTGAAAGGGAGAAGGTGTTTTATGTCAATTCTGAGGTTGATTCAACAGTCAATGTTCCTATTATTATTACTACTCAGTTAAATATTTCTTTCTTCAAACTAAAGGTAAAAAAAAGTCTAGACCATTAATGCTTCTTAAAAACACAATGGTAGCATAAAAACTGACAGAAATCACAGAGGTATATGTTAAATTTATAGTATATTCTGCCAAAAAGCTGTTTTAACAATACATTTTTGCCTCAGCTTACCCATGAATAGATTTTAACAAACCCTTTTTTTGAAATGTGATCTAACAGCAAATCAAGTACACAATCTTACAAAGCCACATGGCTTCAAAAGAATGAATGTTCCGCTTCCTTAAACTGATTTTATACAGATAATTATTTTTTATTTATCAATAATAATTTATACCACTTCCCATGCAAATATGACTTGAACTAATTTACAAATAAAAAATATACAATAAAATAATTAAAATTGGAGTGTGGGTAGAGAAAAGGAAAGCAGAGGCCCTCTTTAACTGCCACCTGGAAATATTGGCTGAATACTCATAGCTGACTGAGTCTTCCATTTTTAAAATCACCAAAAGAATTTATCAGATACAAGGGATGTTTCTGAAAAGTAGCTGTCATATTGTTTCAAATTAAAAGAAAGACTAAGGCCAAGAAAAATAGTTTCAAAATGGCAATTCCCTAGCTATTGGCATTCATTTCCTACAGCTGAGAAGTTTTTTTTTTTAAAAAGCATATACTGTATATTAAATATTCACCTTTTTGAAATGCAAAAGAAAATTAACCTGTTTTACTTCTGCTTCCTGCTTCCTTTTCAAACCCCACTTATTAATGTCCCTGACATAAAGAGATTGCTATGAAAATCTAATGTTGATAAAAATAGGCCTATATCATTCTTTTCATTTCTATGGCCCTAAATGTTTCTTGTTCAGGAGCCCCTGTTCATAATGCCAAAGAGACTGACTGGGGCTCTCCAACTACCAAGGTTCTGACAGATTTATTTTGGGGTTGGTTTTTTTTTTCTTCTTTTGCTTTTGCTTCTGCTTCTTTTTCTTCTGCTTGCTTCACTTTTCACAACCCTCAAAGGCTCTCCTTAAATTTCCCCTTTATTTTATATGAAGTTCTATTTAAAATAAATAAATAAATAAATAAAAGTTCATTTCCATATTATCATTTCATGGTTATCTTGCCTCAAAATTGCCCTGAGCAGTGTAAATGCTCACTTTTAAGACCAGAACGTCAAAAAAATCTTTGAAGATGCACTCTGAATATTTTTACATGCTAAAATTTGCCAAGTATTTTTAAAATGCTGTAAAGTGCTGTAAAGTGATTGCTATAGTTGAGGCACAATGCCTGCTTTGGAAAAAAAAATGTGCCATAAGGTTAGTTTCAATTTGTATCTAAGTTGTCTAGCTTGGCTTTTGCATATTACACATAAGTGGGAAAAAGACATTTGAGTCAATTACATTCTTTATTGTCACCAAGGTTGAAATAAATGTTATGGTGTGGAGGGGAATGTTCTACTCAGTTGATCTAAAAGGGGTATTCCATTCTTTTGCTCCATTTATCTATTTTCCTAAAATTTCACACTTTTAGCATTCTGGGTCTGCTGAATGCGATCAATATTGCTTACCCCAAGGTGCCCATTTCTCCACACTTTGGTGTTCCTGGAAGACTGATACTTTCCTCTTGTATACCAATGGTAATCTACTATATCAGGTTCTATACTGTGAACAGAAGTGTGCTACTTGAATGTGGGATATTTCCTGTTCCTATTATACAGTACTCAACTTCTGGCATGAGAAAGTGCAGTTCTCCAGCATGTTAAACTTGAAGAAAATTCTAGTTATACTTTCTGCTTTCTTCAAGTTGATTTCTTTTTTTATTGGTATTACTTTTACAATAAATCTGTTTAAATAATGAAGAACATTGTTGCAATTCACAAATAAAGTAATTCCTTTGTAATTTCCATCTGCATTCGGACTGTGTAAACTGCAGTTCTCCTCCTACATGTAGACAGACTATAATAATACTACTACTTATATTTTGCAATGCATAATAAAGTACCAGTGCATCTATAAGTTACCACAAAGTGACATAATCATGTCTGAAGTGATATGCAGGACTGATATTACAAATCCTAAACTTACTGTTGGTATTATTTTGATTCAGAATTTGGTTAAAATAACAGAGTTAAACAGGAGCAGCATGAGGTCTAGTATCTCATATTTAATCAGCAACATTTCTGAAGGCCACTTTCAAGAAGGATTAGAATTCTAATATAATTCTGCAAAATGGACTACTAGGAAATTATAAACAGAAGATTAGATTAAACCCACTGGAGGATGGATCAGAGGATGGACTGTGCTTATCAATTTGATTCTGCCAATAAAATGTACAGTATTTTTTGTATTTTTAACTTTAATTATCATATTCAAGATTTTTTCTTTCTATAAATCAGATTTCTACAGAATTAGAATTTTGATTTGTTGATCAAAAATATTTGCTTATATATATTTGACAAATATGTATCTTTTTCAGGAAAAACAGGGCATTCAACTAATTGCTTAGAATGATAATGTCACACTGGTTCAAAAGATATAATCTTGTGCTATTATGATACCCTTTTAAATAAAACTTGTTAGATTTATGTCACTCCATTCCTCCAGAAGTTTAAGGTGGCCTATACAGCAGCCTCTCCTATTTTTTCCCTCAACAATCCTGTTAAATAAACTGGATTAAAAGAGAATAAGCTTTCATGGCAGAATGAACTGGGGACCCCCTTAATGACTACATTGGTTATCATATGCTAATTATCTCAGATGCCTTAGTTTTGCAGATGATCATGTTATTTTGAATTACATACTAGCAGTATTAAAACGAAAGGACAAAGGAAATGGTTATTGTGTGTACTTAGCTTTGAACAAAGTTCTGTGTTCTCTATCAATTTACCCCTCTTCTCATTTTTAAATAAGCATTCTATTAATAGCAGTGTCAATGGTAAGATTATTTACAAATTAAAAATAATTAAGACTTATTTACAAACTAGATAAACTATTCTATATTAAAATTTTCTCATTTTATTTCTAATATTAGACAAACTTAAATATAAACTAATTGTATAGTATATGAACATATGTGCTATGTTAACAGAATATGTATGACTATTGATATTTTTTTCCTTGCCATAATAAAATTAATTTTAAAATGCAATAATTTTTTCATATCAACTACTTATTCCAAAGCATTTTTACATAAAATTTACTTTTGGTATATATTTATCATCAGTGATTTGCTAGAACACTACTTAGGCTTCTAAAAAATGTATCTCATTAATTAAATAATAAGCCTTGAGTATCCCATGGCTTAAACCTACGCATGTAATTAATTTGTACATTTGCTGAACCCACTGGTTTATTTTGAAATATATAATTTTTTTGAAAATAATTATTCTCTTTCTTATTCTGTGATGGCTGGCATTATGTGCAAAACCTGGATGCATTAAAAGGGTAAGCAACCAAAGCAAAGCACATCCATAGCAAGACAGGGCTTCCCCAAAGAGCTCTGTTCTTGCTGTGGTTTTGTCTTGTGTTGGAAACATTTTTTTTCCAATGGACACTCAACCAAGAATGCCGGACAAATTCTTTCCTTAATTTCTATCTTGTGCAACATATTTGGGTTGTTTGGGGGGCAAGGAGCTGCTAATTCTTGCTTTCTTCTGGTTGAAGTATTTGCTGATCATTGTTCTATTCTGGTTGAACCTGTCTCCACTTCTCTCAACCTCGATACACAAGCAATCAAACTCTTGCAGACAAAGATCTGTTTGTTTTAAAGATTAAAAAAAGTTGGGGAGTTTAGTTACTGGTGGCTATGTTGTTTAAAACTAATTTTATAGGATTAATATAATCAAGCAAGTAATATGGCTTCAAAACTAAATTCAAATTATATGGCTATTGTTTCTCTTAAGAGTTTAGTTTCATTTAAATCTGTAGTTCTTTAGAATGAAGAGTTATAAGTTTTAACATATTATGTGTAAAAATTATTAGTAATTATGTATTTGGATTCTACATTTTTGACTCAGCAGATGCAAGGTCTACTGGACAAGGAAGCAGAATATCACCCTGAAGTGTCTGACTGGCCTGAAAGGGTACAAGTGCCTCCCAATACAGCCTTACCCCACTGAAGATTGGAGTTCACAGACTGCCACTGAGTTGGTATTGCCACAGAATGGTCCTGATTAAGCAATAGCAATTCAAGATTTACAGTTGAAGAATAAAATATCTTCCTTGTTAACTAAAAAAAAACACTGAGGATATTCTTCAACTGTTTCTAACAAAAGGGTTGGCTATGAGCAAGCATTAGGATGCAATATGCAGAAAAAGCAACGATCATGTAGAAGTCTCCTGATCTATTTCCAAATGTAATGGCTTAAACAGGAATTTTTGAATCTTTTATACCCTAAAGTTGTGACTATTGCAGGTATTTGGTGAAAAATATGCTATTTGGTAGTCAAATAAGCATAAATAATATAAGGAGAATTGCTTCCGTTTGCTTATGTTTCATAAAATAAACACAGTAATTAACATATTTCTACCATTGTATATAAGCTAATTATAACATAAAGGATAATGTGGCAAAACAGCGCTTTCAATTATAGCATTTTAATTCAATAATAATTGAATTCAATTAATAACTGTAATTTCACTTGGTTTAGAATTTAAAACAGGAATCAGTAGAATTGTGTTTTACTATCTGCCTTTTCAAATTTGTAAGATTTCCTGTTTTAGCATTGGTTTTAATCAGATATAGGCTAAAGTTGTTAGAAATAAATAAAAAAATAACCTAGTTACAAATATACTTGAATGCATGTCTGGAAGAAATATGCTACAAAATTTTAACTTTTAAGTAAACATTGAAAGATTATTTTTAGAAATCAGCATATCATAAAAAACAGATTTTAATGCTATTTCAGTCCAATTTTAGAAACTTTGGAAAATAACAATTTTCAAGATTTTAAAGCAAGCACATGTTTCAAAAGCAGACACATATCTACTTCCTCTATTCCCTTCACTGTTTTTCTTCATATAACAAGTATTAAGTATTATTAACTCCTCTACGGGTTGTTTGGGGATTGTTATTATTAATTTGGTATTTTAATGCTCCCAATAAAAATAGTTTGTATTTTCAATAAAACTACAACTTTAATTCAATTATTATTGAATTAAAATGCTATAATTGAAAGCACTGTTTTAGCACTGAAGTCTTCTTATAAGCTCTGTTTTTTAAAAAATAAATAATGGTGAAAAGCATTTGGTTTTGTTTCTCAGTGAACTGCAAACATATCCAATTAGTTATTAAATGGATAATTTATGTACTCATTAATTTTATATTATATAAAATGGACACATAGATGCTTCACTGATTTGAAGTTTTACCAGAAAAAACCACACCTGATCACCCATGTTATTCAGGAAGGAATGACACAATCATATGTAATAACCAATAAGTCTATTTGTTGTAATAATTTGTGGCTATCTTAGGGTCATTAGGATAAACAAGAAATTCTTTCCCTTTCTTTCTAAATCTGTTACAATTATCCTGCCAACCAAATCATTTCATGATTCAAACATGGCCACATGAAAAGTCTTGGAGAACCAATTCACTTTATTATAGTATGATGACTTCATCGAACAACAATTTTAACAAACATATTTATTTATTGTTATTGTTATTTTTATATTGTGTTATTCTATAAGATGATTCTGGGCATTGCATCAATTAATTTACCTAAGGCAATGTGGGAGAACTTGAATTTAAAAGGCATCTCCATGGCTTACTTGCTTCCATCACCTATAAAAACTGTTATGCAGGCATATTAATATGTATTTGATACATACTTTTCTCTGACCAGCACTTTGGAAGAGGACATTCAGCTTATCTTAAAACATTCTCATCTACCTTGGCATTACCTTGCATGATAATCCTGCTTTCTGATTATGTATTTAAATATATCTAATTTTAATCATTTTGTTTTATTGTCTAACATGAGGATATATCAATTCTACAATTCTCTGTAATATACATTAGAAAAGGTACATATTTTTGCCTAACATGAAGCTTGCCTAACTACTAACCAATGAGAATCCATAAAACAGTTGTGCTTAATTCTGGTTACAGAATTACAGCAAAGAAATATCACAAGGTTGATGCAAGCAGAAGTCAGCACAAAAGTTTAAGTTAAGTCTGGGTTCACACATCATTTTAAACTAAAATGTGGCTTCATTGGTTTTGACTAGATATGCTATGATCCCCTCATTGTGGCTTAGTACACCAATCATAACTGATCAAGCCACAATTTAACATGCTGTATACCTCTGGTATAAAAGTACTGATATACATCGGATCAGTCTTCAGAATTCATGTTGCTTTTAAGAATTGTTCAGGACTGAAAAAAAGTAGGGGAAAATTACAGGAAATGTTCTCACAAAGGCTGAAATAAAAACAGTTATATCCCAGATATATGTATGGTTTTACTGAGGAAAAATGGGGAATCAACATTTGTATCTGATTTGGAAAATGTTAAAAGAACTATGACAGGCAATTTTGTGTAGTGGGTAAGACATCAGGCTAGAATTTGGGATATTGTGCGTTGTAGTCCTTGCTTTAGGCACAAAGTCAGCTGGGTAACCTTGAGCCAGTCTTCTCTGTCAGCACTAGGAAGCAGGCAGTGGGAGGGAGGGAGGGAGGGAGGGAGNGAGGGAGGGAGGGAGGGAGGGAGAGAGAGGGGGGGGGAAAGTATAGTAGATGGGGTTATATTCAACAGCTTTTTAACAGATCTTATCAACCCAGAAGTGTACAGAAAATGAAATCAAAGTAAGTGTTGCCCATAGGTGCGTTAATTTCATAGAATTAAGTGACTGATTTTGGCATGCGATCCTCAACATACAACCATTCAGTTAGCAATCATTTGAAGTTATGACAAAAGTGATTTATAATTGGTCCTTACACTTACCACTGATGCAGCTTCCCCATAGAAATGTGGTCAAAATTTGCACACTTGACAAACTTTCAACAAGCAAAATCAATAGGAGAAGCCAGATTTACTTAATGACCATGTGATTCACTTAACCGGGGTGACTCTTTTACAACTGTGGCAAAAAAAGAATTGTAAAATTGGGCAGGATACATTTAAAAACTGCTTTGTTTCGCAATGCAAGTTCTAGTCTCAAAAGCGGTCATAACTCAAGTACTACTTGTATTTCTAAGAAATAACAAGCCTTGTGGTAGAAGACATTATTTATAAGATGCTCCCTATGAGAGGATGACTTCTCAAAGTAAGACTTTAACTTCTAGTTAAAGAAGTTATTTCTTTATAAGAAATAAAGATATTTCACATAAAGAGCTGGATTGGGAAATTATTTTATCACCATTTAAATTGTTATCTCTTTCTCTCACTATCTGTTACTAAATTAAATCGGAGCCAAAGCAGACCATTCTGCCCTAGACCAAAACAGAATGAAGAGTTTACACTGGAAACAATCCAGCTTCCTTGCTGTCAGTCCTTTATTGGACTTCTAAATGTTTACAGTGCTGCTTCTTCAGTAACCCTGAATTAAACAATGAACAAAGATGTTCTGAATGTAAACATGCACTGGACTGCATTTCAACACAATATACTATTGTAATGTATGTGACTTCCATTTCAGTTTTTACTAAACAAATCAGGTTGAATTATGATTGAATTCAATATATTATTAATAAAATATAAATTAATAAATGTATTATTTACTAAAAAATATAAACAGACATGCAATTTAGGATTCATTAACATATAAGCAACACATGCATTTTTTTCTATGAAAGCCATTATGCCAATTTCATTAAGGATGCCTTTGGCAAAAGTTTTGCCAATTCCCTCAGTGGCAATATTTTGATCTGAAGAACAAGCCAGTCATTACTGGGAGATTAGGGACTCCCATGGAATCACATTAAGCATCACAAGAAATACAGATGCTGATTTAGATTTTCACCACTGCATAGAAACTGCTCATAGACCAAAATTATCATGTTGTAGGTGAAACAGTTTTAGGTGGAAAACTCTGTCTTTAGATAGAACACTTTAGATAGAAAGAAAACAAAGTTTCAAACATCAAAGTTTGACTGGTCTTGGCAAGATATTGATCTCTACTGTCCTCATTTTTTATTACAATATAAGTAGTAATTACACAGAGATTGACTAGAGAGAAGAAAAATAATTAAACTTATGCATGAATATATCCTGCTTATTTTACAAATTAATAACACTTTTTTTTCACGATGCTTAGCCTAGTTACTGTCCTCTTAGTTCTGCTTCCATCCTTGTAGAATAACTGGATGCCCACACATAGGTGATGACAGAACCTTAGCCAGCGGTATGAACATCAAATACTTTTTAAAAGAACCTTGAGTACAAAAACATTATGCAAGTTTAGGGATTTATCTACATCTCCCATATGAATTGAAAATAAAAGAATTGTGAAATTCATTATATACTCTCATTGATACCTATCAGTATGAAAAACCCAAAAATGCTTTTTTCTTCCAGAAAAGGGAAGAAGTGGCAGGTGGAGAGTCAATAAGGAGAAAAGTCTATTCGCAAAAAAATAACTGGGTAATATTTAAGTTAGTCCCTTGTAGTCCATCATTTCATTCAAATCCACATAATTCATAGTTAAATGCTTTCATGTCTTTTTTTTAACAAAGGTAGGTTTAAAACAAATATATTGTACTGCAGTTGACAGAATATGGATGGATAGATAGGTTAGAAATTGGCTTCAGAAAAATAGAAATAACATTAATTTGACAAAAAAACACACATTAGAAAAGATCTGTCCATTACTGAAATGAAAAGGTCATAGGATATACCCATGGCAAGGTGGGTTTTTATATAACACCGCATTTAATGCTTTTGAGAAGGTTTTTCAAGGACATTTTAGGCTGCCTCTTTTTGCAAAGACATTCAAATACATTTCAAGTACTTTCAACCCTTGTTACACTGTATGAAATAAACTGGCAATTTTCCTTTAAAATCTAGCTCCTACACAGTAATTGTCTAAAAGCTGTAGCAAAGGAGTTTTTTCCCCCTACTTTTTTCCTGTTGTTTCTAGAGAAGAATTTTAAGATGCTGATGTTACAAAACTGAATTTCAGGACAGAATAATTCCACTGTTTGGAAGTCAAGAAAATGGACAGTAATATTAAGGGGGGAAAATGATGTAAATCATGTCGTGAGGAAAAAGTGAATTTTAAAAAATGACATCAAAAGATAAAAAACAAATCTGACATAATGTATCTCCTTGACTGTACATGGGTGAAATATATTTTAACATGACATATACTGGGGATATTAGATATCTATTCCTAGTTTGTAACTGAATGTGCTTTTATTTAAATTCATTGCTTGAACAATTTTGAAGTCATTATTCTGGCTTCTTCAAATCCACAAAATCTCCACATTCAAGCAAAAAGAGTATTGTAAGGGCTGTAAATCTTTTTTTTAATAGAATGTACATTAACATATGAGGAGATAATTGATGTTATAGAGAGCCTGGATGTTGAATTATATAGGTTATCTAATACAAAGGGGACTCATTATTGAAGCACTACAAACAAGTGGTAATGTATGTATATTGTTCAGAGTGGCATTATAGCAAAAGTGTCCAGGTCCACAGAGATATATAAAACGTAAGAAAACACCAGACATGTTCTTGTAAATTTGTCTCATTTGTCTCTGAAGTTAAGGGTTATTCCCTTGACCTGAATTTGTAATAAAAACCTCCTAGAGTTTTTGGGCAACATTTGAATATTTAAATGGTTCACAATGGTACAAAATTACAGAGTAGAAACTGCTTTTGTATATTTTAACGAGGTTTAGAGATTATTCTATTTTTTTCTTGTCTCATTATATGTTTCATATGTTTTTATATATTATGATGGAAGATCTGTATGTATTTCAGTGAGGAAACAAAAAATAATTCCATAAGCAGCACTATTTGAAGTATCTGCATATTGTTTATATGGATGATCAAAATAGGTGATTTTTCAACCTCTTCAAAGAATGCTATTCCAATAGTCATGTAAAATTAATAGAGTAAAATTCAACTTTAAGTTAAAAAATATGTTTTCTAATAGCTACTTGTTTCTCTGTTAATTCTGTGGCTATATTTTGAAGGCTTTTGCCTTCAAAATCCCAAAGAAAAATGAGATGATATTGCACTTTATGTGATTGAAGATAGAGTTTTTCTCCTGCTCCGAGCACCACAGTCTGTTCAGGTTAACCAACTGCAGTGTTAGAATAACTCCAGCTGACTTGTCACAGAATACAAAAGTCATCGGCGACTGAATGTTCTTTTCTGCACCGCAATTAAGACGAATCAATACGACGTGCCACAAATGGTATTTTACTCTCAATAAGAACTCGGGCTGAGTTTATTCAGAATATTTTAGCGCTTCCCCAGGGGATTTTGGTCCGACGCAGATGGCAAATAAAGTACTCAGCCTAGGGCTAGAGCACATTATGCTAATTCTAATGTCAGATGTACTTTAATATACAGCTCTATTTAATCACCCCATTATTTCACATTTCCATATGAAAAAACCTGCGGCACTTCTACAGAGCTTTCACTCTGCGACAATGCCAGCTTCCTTCAACTAGCTCACTGTGAAATGGGAGGGGGATGCAAAAGAGAGAGAAAGGAAGCTTGGTCATTCTAGCCAGTCAAAATGCTACACTTTCAAAGTTGCAATGTTCCTGAATTTAAAGTGGATTGCTCAATATAATTAGCAAAATTGCTCTGCTAGGATGCTGATGAACATGCACGCAAACTGAGGAAGTGCTATTTGGAGTTAAAAAACAAAACAACCCTTTCCCTCACTAATCCATATTTGCACGCGACATACACACACTTCAAAAGCATATGCAAAGGAGGGAAAGGGGGGAAATGCTGTCATACTGCAATGCAACCAATATTCACAATACAGTCACTATAAAAAATGCCAGGGTTCTTGGCTTTGCAGCTTCTGTTGCTTGACATGGCTGGCACAGCTGCCAACCTACAGATGTCTCAAAATAAAACCTCCCTTCCGCCTCTCTACAGCTCTACAAAACTGTAGTAATTAAAGTAAAAACCGTAAACCTTCAGCAATGATCATTACTCTTTTCTACTATACCTCCATCCCCCTACTTCCAAAATTACTGGTTGCCATGAGGTAACTTTACCCCAAAGCCCAGTTGATTGTTAAGACCAAACTAAAAACCCAGTATTCAAAGTGAAATTAACAATTTTTCTTCTCTCCCCCCCCCATTCTGATACATAATTTGTTTGCATACTGATCTAAAGATGGAATATTTCAGGTCACTTAATGAGGATTAGCTGTTCCTTTAACTACCCTGATGTAATCACAAAATAAAGTGAAATAGTAAATGGTGGTAGAGTCCCCCTCCCAGGCTAACCTTTCAAATGTGTGAAGTGGGGAATTCTAATCCATGTTATCGATTGTGAGCACAAAACAGCAAGGTGTTCATTACTCTGGAGGAGCTGATGCAGAATACAACAGTGGGATATTATGTATGTGGAATAGCAAGAGACATAAAAGGTACGTGACACTTATCCTCACACGGTGGGACAATTATGTGAATTACTCCATAATCCTGCTTGTTAATACAAGCCTCCATGGTCTGTTGCATTATATTGTGAATCAAATTCTTAAAATCAAGATGATCTGGCTATAGAAAATATGAATAGCGCAGTTTTGGTAATACTGACAAGCTAACTAGAACTTCAATATTTCATATATTTACTTATTTTTAATCAACAACAGAAGAAATAATCTAAGGCAATATAACTAGATTGCCTACAAGATGGAGAGTTATAATGTTTCATCCTTGTACTGTTTTTAATATATAAACAGTACAATAAATATACTTATTTGCTTGCTTATTTGTTTGTTGCTTTGAATTGCGCTGCCCAACTCCAGAGGAATTCTAGCAAAAAAAAGTACAATACAAGAAAAGGCAAAATGGCAGTCCAGACAACATCAACACAAAAAGAAAAAATATAAATTATCTTCAATAAGTGGGCTTCTATCCATCCTATCCCAAAACCTGGGAGAACAACCAGATCTTTAAGGAAGGTATGTTCATGCAGCCCTGGACAGCTAGTACTACAGCTCAAGAGTGTAAACGTTTAACATTACATGGATCATATAATGTTATACGTGATTAATTGTATTATATGTGAAGCCTAAGACAATTACTCTTCACTCAATGTGGCCCATGCAAACCAAAAGGACACCAATGCTTTAAGGCCTTCCTGAAGTTCATAAGAATAGGAGCTGTCTAGACTTCATTACTGCAGAATATAGTGGTTGATAGATGACGTTGTTTCGTAAGTGGACCCAGCATGCACCCATTCAGTCAGCTCTTACCACTGGACAGAAACTGCCATAGATAGATAGATAGGAGATAGGTCATCCTTTAAGTAACCAGTTAGGCATTAGAGGCGATAACCAGCACCTTGAATTGCTCCCAGAAGCAACACGGCAACTAGTGCAACTCTGCTTTTTGTGAATTAAATTAATTGTTCTGTTTTCCCCACTCTGGAATGAGATGGATTAGGTCTTGACTTATTTTAGATATCTGAGGAATGCTACTATTTGCCCTCCTATTCATTTTTTTTCTCAAGACTAAATATCTGCAGCTTCTTCAATCTCTTTCTCCAGTTCTTAGTGTCTATTATCCTTGCTGCCCTTTTCTGAAACTTCTGAAAACTATTTCTCAGACTAACTTTTACAGTATGTGTCCAGAACTGGACACAGTAGTTGAAGAAATATAAGAAAATCCAGCCTTGTCCAAGGAAGTCTCTGAGATTTGGACACAAGTGAATAGAAGAAAAACACATTACAAATGTTCTGATTTGAAAAAAAAAAAGTTGCAATCCTGAGATGCAAAATTGAACACTTCACTTCTCAAAAATTTCTAAATAATTCATGTTTAAACTGAATCTAACAAAATTGCCACTTTCAAAAATCATGGCATGGGAAGCAGCTGCTTAACCAACACATGCTTGAGATATACAATCAGGCTTTGCCTGCTTCAGCAAAGATTTGGAATAAAGTCATTGGCTCTCACAGCCTCTTCTCTGCCACACTTTAAAACAGGCTGCCCCCCCCCCCCTTTCTGCATGAGCCAGAAAAAAAACTGAAGCATATTTTTTTACACTTAGTCAACATATGAACAGCCCTAAACTCAATCTATTTGTTGCTGCATCTTGGAGTCTATATTTTGCTCATTGGGTTGATATGTATTGCATAATTGACCAAAAGGCTATCAATATTTACTTGGCTTTCATCTAACTACCTCAAGATCCTCAATCTTGACTATATTCACAGCCATTCAATTTGCATGAATATGGGATATAACAATTACAGGAAACTGCTTTTTCTCAGTCTTTTTTCTTATAAATAAAAAAGTGGTCTAGTAAATGGAGAATGTCCAATAGCAAGATGTTGACAAGGGCAAGGATTTCATATTTCTATAAAAACAGCTGTATAAATTGACCTGGAATAACAGTAATACCAAAGTCTCCTACCTATTGAGTTCCATCCTGATGACTTTATGGCTAACATCCATGTTATTTTTAGCAACAAAACAGAAGTGCTTTGTCACTGCCATTTCCCAACAAACAGAATGTTTATTATATATACAAATACAAATGTATCCATCTATTTTTTCAGGATATGCAATTTATGCAAAGTAGAGCCAAATAGCAAGAAATAATATAATGCATACTTATTATTAACCAAGATTTATAAATCACCACCAGTACAATCCATAAAACTATTTATTCAGAAATAAGACAAAATTAATTAAGCAAAGCTCATTTATAGAACTTATTTTAATGCCATTTTAACTATCTTCCCTATTTTGCAAACCACACTTTCTTTAACCTAGTATTATTGGTTGCAATATTTCTGCATCAGAATTGAATCTTTTGGACATAACAGGTATAGAAACAAACTTTGACACTGATATTTCTGATATTTTAGCTACTAATGTCAATAAAATTGTTTATTTTATTTAAACTATTTGCAAAATCTTTTAATAAATGTCTCAATGTTTCAAAGTTATCTGGATCCTAAATAGGTTTATAATTTTGTTAGATCAAAACTTTAACTTTTTGCTTTTATTTCTAACTAGCTGGATACCCATGCTTCGCTACGAAACTATGTGATCGGGCTTAGTTTTAGGGGAGGAAAATAAGGGGAAAAAATTCTGCCTCTGCCGACCAGCATCCATTGGTAATCATCTGGGTATTCACCTGGCTAACATCCTGTCAGTGTGTGAGACAGTTGAGGGCTGTTTGGAAACTGAAACAGTGTTTGCTGTGTGAACAAGAAAGAGATACCAAGGAGCTTGGACGTGGCTTCGCTCAACTGTTCTGTACTAAAGATGGTTGCTGCTGTGAAACTAAAACTGAAAGTTCTCTCCTCTGCTTGTGTTTTGCATTTGGAACAGATTTCTTCCTGTCTTCCTTCCTTAAGCCCATGTCCCACTGCACCAACGGATGCAAAAAGGATGTAAAATGTTAAAAAACGTTGGAAAACGCTATGCATCCGTTGTGTACTCATTGCATACGTGTTTCATACACTCTATCCATCGAGTATCCGTCCCACTGAGATTTTCATCCGTGCAAGAAGTTTTGAAGCTGCACAAAACTTTGTGATGGATGACACTTTCCGCCGCGTACGATGTACATCTGCCGACATGATGAGCAACAAACGTTATATGTCCATTTTATCCATCCGTTAAACGTCCGCTGTCCTCTCTGAATCCTCTGGGGCATCCTCGCCGAACTCACAGTCCGCTGCAGCTGAAAACGATAAGAGAGGAAACAAAAAGTAGCACGAACGTCATACACAGCGTTAGTTAAGCACGGAAATAGAAAGGATGCACCAGTGAACAGGTTTGCATCCTATTTATACATCCTCAGGTTCCTAATGAACATCCAATTAACATCCCCCGCTATCAATACTACCCACGTCCATTCTTTTTCCTTTCTTTTCCGTTCTGTTTATGCAAATTTTCACCACTTTTTGAGGCGGATGAACAACGGAATGGAGCACCCCAGAAATTTTGTCTCGTCTGCTGTGTCCTTTTTGCAATACGTTTTGCATCCGTCGGCCAGTTGGGAACCTAGCTTTAGCATCAGAGTATAATAATAATATATGAAATACTAATGCTAGATGGTCATTTAGAAAAAGTCCTTTCTCAGATGAGCACTTAGAAGCCAAGGGAACATACGTGCCAAATTTCAAGTTTGTAGGCTTTACAATTCTGGAGATTTTGTGATGATGCGTGAGTGGTATTTTGTTTTTATGTATATATAAATTCTTTACATTCTTAAACTTATAAATTTTTATTTGGTTCTCGAGGAAAAGTAAACTCACCAGTTAGCTTTTTCAAACCTGTCAAGGCAATTTCTGATTTTGAAAATAGTGGAAATACGAAAAGTATGGATTGAAAAATCAGGGTTCTGGGTAAACAAAAGAAAATGGTTAAAGCTTTGACAATCAAATTGGAAGTATAGGTGACAAATCAAGCCAATGGTCTTAATAATGACATTCTGAATTTATGAAAAAGATTTGTTGAAGCTTTGAAGACTTTGCAGTGGGAAAATTGTATGAAAATTCTATTCTTTATATATTAATATTTTCCTCTGTAACTCAGTTTACTGATAACCATTCAACTGTGAATGAAGTAGCTACAGTACCAAAAGGAAAAAACACAAACCTCAAAATGGAAGTGGGAGAAGCATTACAAATTGCTCCTTAAATGTAGCCACATCAGTGTGAACTATACTGAATTTTTTAAAAAGAAATCCTGCAAATTTATTTTAATATTACTCTGGTCAATCTTGTAAGGTATGATGAAAGAATAAGCATTTTAAAGGCTTTGGAAAAATGAACTGCCTGAAATTATTTTTAGAACAATTTATGTAGCATTGCTTCTGAGTTTTAGAAACACTCCAAATCAGAAAGTCAATTTTTCTTCTATTTGCAGAAGTGTGCTGGTTTTCACTGGAAAGGCGCCTGTGTTTTGTTTGGCTGCTGTTCACATACAGCTTTGGCAAGCTTCCCTTGGAGTGCTTACAGTGGATATTGCTCTCACATACAGTAGCATTCCCGTTTTAAACATCCCAGCCACCCATTTTCTTTTTAAAAAAAAACAGAGCTGCAAGAAACTTATTTGAGCGACTTTCTCTAATGCAGCAACAGAAGGGGGGAACCAAGGGTGATGTCTACCTTATCAAAAACACCTTTAAATGCAAAGGAATTGTTTTAGCATACAGCCATTATACTGAAAACTTTTTATACAGAAGAGGTAAAACAAGAAAAGGAAATACATCAAGCACACTGATAGTGCCAAATCAGTAAAATAGACAATGTTAGGATTTCATGATATAAATCCAAAAAGCTTACAGAGATGCGAACTGTGTACCTGCTGCCACCAAAAAATGAATTCCTGGATTCCTTATTAGCAGTGGTGTATTAACCACTAAGCAGACTAAGCACATGCTTCAGGCACCAGGCCCAAAGGGGGCACCACAAAAACTTTTATGTAGCCTAAGCTTGTCTTTGTTTGTACAGTATGTACAAAGAAGGGAGGTACCAAGTATTGTCAGTGCTTAGGGCACCAGTGAGCCTAATCTGCCACTGCTTATTAGCACCTGCTGCATCCTGACTTTCTGTATGACATCAGGTTGTGGACTAACAGCTTACAATTACTGACATTTTATTTAGCAATGCTAAGTTTGAATGCATCTAGAAAATGAGTAAGAGATTGAGAATCCCTGAAAAATGATGAGATGTTTAAGCTTACACCCAGCAATTCTTACCAGCAATATTAAAAGCTTTCTAGAATAAGTAACCCTGGGAAATATTGCTATAAATTATTTAAAAAGCATACTAGTGCATGCACAACCAATATCAATGTTACATGTAAGGTCCGAAGGCAAGCCTACTTCTTCACTCTTGCCTAATCGTATAACTTCTATCTATAAAATCCTGAATGAGTTTGGAGATCTATCATCCAATCCACAGGGCCTTGAAATTGTCCTTCCTCAGGGATTTGCCTCCATATTGAAATTTCTACCAATAACACTGATCCTGAACTTCGACAGGAATGCTAATGGGACCATATCAACTTCATCTACTCCCTGCCTTTATCTCTCACAAGAGAAAGAGGAAACACCAAAGAAACAAGAACCAGCTGATATGCTCCAAAATAGGAGACAATGCCAAATGGTTCTAGAGTAAGTCATTTCATTTTCACATGGAGAAAGCAAGCCTTGGATGAAACACCTACCATAAAGACATCCATAATCAAAAAGTTGTATAAACCCAGATGTTTCATTTGCCCAGATATGTATAATTATTAGTCTTTGCTTACTGCTGTTTAAATATTTTATTTACCATCGTTATTGACTACTTCTTTTATTATATTTTTTCAATGTATGACCTGTTACAATTTTGTTAAATTTTGTAAGATTCCCAGACAATATTAAAAGATATTAGATGTTAAATAAGTAAACAATAAATTAGGGAGGAGACATCAGACCCTAAGGAAGCTATTCTCAGTGACATGCCACATTTCTTTTAATATATAGGTTTGCCCTGTGTACTGGCATTACTTTTTTTTGAAACTTCCCCATTAGAGATGTTTCCTGTTTACACCTCTTATGTTTTGCTTTATATTCTATCTACTTCACTCTCTCCCTTGTTTACAAAGGTTTCATTATGTTTTCAACTAATCAGGAAGGCTGCTAATATACAATTAACATGTGATTATGAAAAAAATAGCTTCCAGAAGAAGGAAAAGTAATTAAGTACAGAACACTTTTCAATAAGTGCTCACTTTAACCCATTGTCAGAACACTGTCTAAGTTAGTCCACAATGGATGGAACAGATGCCAAGGGCAAAATGTTAAAAGCAAATAAAAAGGACATTATTTTCTTTGAAAAAAAATAATCAGTTGCACAAAACCTTACACATGAACAGCATATTTCACTTGTTTCTGTTGTGACCTCCAGCTTTTTTTCCCCATTACTCTTCTGGAGTGCTCTTCAAAAATATTGTAAAAGAATTATTCATTCTTTCTTCACTGTGAAGCTACATGGGCAAATCATCATCAAAATGTAAAGATGGTTAATAAATTAATCATATAGTGGTTTCATTGTCTACCTATCCATTTGTGGCAACTTGATCGAAAAACTATGGGATGTTTTTCCCTTAGAAGATATGATAACAGCCATAGTTTTTGAGCAGATGTAGCCTTTCCCAATGAACAATACAAAATGGCTTATTTTCATAGACCCATCTGTCCATCTGTTTTCTAGATCCATCTACAATGTGAATATTCACACAAGAATGAAAAATGCCAGAAAACCAACATTTGTGTGATGACCCGGGGCATGGCACAAAGGCAACCCAACCAGATAACAAGTAGGGGTCCCTTTTTTAACTCCAACTTTGCCCCCAATGTCCCGGTCTGGAGAAAAACTCTTCCAGGAACCTGCAACAGCCTTTGGCTGCAGATATTCCAGTCCAAAATGATGTAAACAAAAAACTTTAAATTATAAATCCAACAAAGCAAGATAAGGTAAGAAATCTGGCAGGACAAGATAAGGAATTCTAGAAGTGAAGTAACATAGCAGTAAATCAAACCAGTTGGCAGAATGCCAGGAACTCGGATAACAACAGCCAACATTAGATTACTCAACATTTGTTCCCGACAAATGCCCCTCCCAACTGCCTCTCCTATAAACTCCCTCCCCAGGGGTGTCTTCTGAAGGGAATCGGGGCCCTTTCCTCCCTTGTAAACCATGCAACCCACATTGCTTTCTTCTCCGTTCTTCCCTGTGTGCCCTAAGATGAAGAGGGGGTAGGTCTTGGTCTTCCTCTGAATCCCTTCTCCTTTGTTCTACCTCTTTCCTGCTCTGCCCAACCTGACTTTGCCCTTCCCCAGTTTCTTCCACAGTCAATGGAGCCACTCTCCTGTTCCCTGTCAGCTGTTCACCTTCTTCTCGGTCTTAGATTCAGACTCTGATGGGGGCATGACAATTTGGTTCTTCAAAAAATCTTTTCACAAGGCATGAAGAAGTCAATTAAAAGTAGAGTTTATATGTACAACTAGCCATTACCAATAGTATCACAGGAAGAAACCAAACTGGTTATTACAGATATATACGCGCTTGTTCGTCATATGACCTGTTCATGTAACGATTCACTCTTCTTCTTACATGATCAACATACATGAATTGGAATTTTAGTATTTATAGCAACCAAGAGCTTGTTTATTAAACTTTCTTTAAACGTTCATTAGACCCACCACATATAATATAGACTGATAATCTGAAGCTACTCTCTCTTTTTCTCTCTTGTAAAAAACCAACATTGCATCAAAATCGGTGTGGCCATTTTAGATCTAAAAGGTAAAGGTTCCCCTTGCACATATGTGCTAGTTGTTCCCAACTCTAGGGAGTGGTGCTCACCTCCATTTCAAAGCCAAAGAGCCAGCGTTGTCCAAAGATGTCTCCATGATCATGTGGCCGACAAGACTGAACACCAAAGGCGCACAGGAATGCTGTTACCTTCCCACCAAAGGTCATCCCTATTTTTTTACTTCCATTTTTTATGTGCTTTCAAACTGCTAGGTTGGCAAAAACTGGGACAAGTAATGGGAGCTCAGCCCGTTATATGGCACTCGGGATTCAAACCACTGAACTGCCCACCTTTTGATCAATAAGCTCAGCGTCTTATCCACTGAGCCACCATGTCCCTTACTTTAGATCTAGCAGTTGTCAAACATGGATCTCAAAAGCTCTTCTGATGTTTTATGCCAAATGTCTGTGGTAAAATAATTTCTCATAGGTATATGTTCTTAAAGTACAACCTTGAAGGGGGGGGAACATTCGGGTTTTTCCTTTTAATCCCCATGTTCAAATATCTCTTGAATTTAAAAGTTACACTGTAGCAGAGATCAACAAAAAACATATTGTTTCCTTGCAAAGTGAAGACCTTCTTATTGTGAACAGAAAAAAATAGAATTCAGAAAAATATTCAAATTGCTTCTAAGGTCCAAACTGTTCCCTTATGATCTTCCACCAGGAAACTAAAGCTGTCCAATGATCCACCTTTGTCTGTTAATTTATGCAAAGGTATACATAAATACCTAATAGTTCTTAGCTTAGCACAACAGTAAAACTGGTCAAATTACAACACAAATCACAACTGAACAGATATATTAATTGTTCCTTTTTCTACATATAGATTCTAAATTATGTGTCCCTTTGCAGACTGCTTTTTTTTCTTAACCACTCTAAATCCCATTTGTTGCATTGGTATCTTAAATAATGCAATTTCTTGGTTTAAAAAATGTCATTTCTATGAAATTGGGTCCAAAGGACTTTCAGAACTGATATAAGTGTCAGTTGAAGTAGATCTGGATGATTTATTTACTAAAAATTTTCATTCATTTTCTCTCAGAAACCAGTAAGGAGTTATACTTATCAATATTATAGATCTTATTAGAATTGTTGGATTTAATTATCCAATAAAGAAATAAATCTTCAAGCCAATTTCAGTGGAAAATCTTCTGGAAATTCTGCTCTATTCAAGAAAGGAATTTTAATGACAAGTCTAGGACCAGGATAATATGGAGAGGAGTATAAATCTTATCAAGTCCTCTGCATCTTTCCTGCCCTAAGGAGGAGAAACAGAAAGGCAGTAACAAATTCTCAATTTCATTTCCAAAACCCAAAAGGCAAGGTTAGTATCTTTTTTATTGGAATAATTATTTTTCCAGGAAAAAAAATCCAGTCCTTCACTAATTTCAGTTGTGGGATTGAGGGACTTGTCTACTTTAGTTACGTTTCTCCCATTCATATCTATTAAAACTAAAAATGAATATTCTAGTTTAAGGCATTCAGATACAATGTTAAAAATACCATCTTTCAGAATGATGAAATTAGTTCATTTGTTCCATGTTTAAAATGCAATTACATACAACACATTCAAAGATTAGGCTTTTTATTTTTAAGATAGCACAAATAGAAAGTAAAACTGGTAGAAAAGTTAACACATGTCATTTAAAATGGAAATTTGTAAACATTTTAGATTGATGGTTGATTTTTTAAAGTATTTTCAAACTCTAAAACGTTTAAATGTTTTCTTCCTTTAAAAATTAGTAGTTGGTAAGACAAAGAGGAACACTTTACATTGGTAACTTTAAAAGCAGATATCAGCTTTGTGAGGAAAATGTATTTCGAAAGCAGTTTTGAATTCTAAGTCCATAACTTATGAGGAGATTTTTAGGGACATACAGTATTATATAATAGATATTTTTATGAGTTAAAATTATGAAAGCTACATGAAAGGAACACGAATTTGGGGCAGACTTTGGTGCTAAGCTTTTTCAATTCTATTCAAAGCAAATCTTCTCTTCACTAAAAAAAATGTGATCCACCTGAAATAGAAATATTATGCTGTAAGTTAAAATTAGGTACAGATATGTCAGTCCAGTATTTATTGTAAATCTACAGCATTTATAAACAGAACCTTAAAATCCCACCACTAGTATGTTGAGAAAACTCCTTTTTATCATTTTTATATTAAATACTATGAATATTTTAGCTTCTGCTGCATGCAAAGGTTGCACTAATCTGAGACTAGCACTATATATACCCTTGAACCCTTCAGTAATCTGATCCAATTAGGGTTTGTTACTGCTCTGCTCCAGAAGACAACTTATACATATTGTTCTGCTGGTGGACTTTCACTGGCAAGAAATCCCACCTTGACCATCATTGGGTTTCACAGGGCTTCCTTTTTCTTTCTGGAATCCAAGTCACCTTTCTTTTCATCTTTCCCAGTTAGTCAAGCAGCTGTTTTGCTGCTTCTCTGCACAATAGTCAATCTCCCTCCCTCCCCACTTGCTGTAAAAATAAAAGTGGTGAAAGAAGGGTAAAGATGAGCTGGGCACATTTCCCTAATGATCAACTGGAAGGAATAGTGGTAAATTCAATGGGAGGAAATCATGCTTCTTCCTTTTAACTGCTAGTAGGGGTGTGACTTGATTGGGTGGTGGGTGGAGCTTGGCTGTGTTTTTGATTGGGTGGGGATGTGTTCTTCATTGGTTGGGGGTTGGCTGTGTTTCTGATTGGTAGGGGGTTGGCTGTGTTCTCTGATTGGCTGGGGTTGTGTTTTGTTCAGGTGGTGGTTTGGTTGTGCTCAGGTTAGTCTTAGTTGCTGGGGGATTTGAACCCCTCTTGACCGCATACAAGAAGCGAACTGACACTCACCATGAAGATGTGGCATGACCACAAACGCGAAGCCAAACAACAGGATCACAGCTCATCAGCTTAAATCCCCCAGTTATTCTGGTTTTTCTCCCGCGTAAAATTGGAAGTATCTAGGCAACGTTTCGATGAAGTCTCATTCATCATCTTCAGGCTTGTTTCTTTGGCTCTGTGCTTCTCAGAGTAATGTGAGCTTGCAGCTGCTTCTTCCTTTTAACTGCTAGTGGGTTGTGCCTAGATACTTCCAATTTTATGCGGGAGAAAACCCGAATAACCAAAGATCCACATACAAAATACCGCGAAAACCTCAGAAAACACACACACACACAACACACACACATATATATTCATTCAAATACCAAATGTTGAACAAATCTGGCAAAGCCAGTTTAAGCAACTGTTTCCATTTGTCTAACGTTATGGTTCTTTCATTCCATTTCCATATTAAAAAAAAAAAGGAGAGCTGCATTATTCTTCCTACCATATGTTTCTAACTATGGCATCTAATACAGAAAAGAAAAAATGGAATAGAAAGAAACTTTTATGGTAATTTATTTCTTTCCAACCATTAAAGCCATAATATACCTTAGATATGTCATTTTCTTGCTACTAAAGTATCTCCAAGGAAAGGTAACCTACAACTCCATGTTATATCCACTGTTAAACAGATTCTATTACAAACTAGCAGGGTACCCATGCTTTGCTACAAACTATGTGGTCGGGCAAGTTTTTGGGTAGGGAAATAAGAAAAAAAAATTCAGCTTCTGCCTACCAGCATCCATCAGTATTCATCAGGCTAGTGACCTGTCAGTGTGTGAGAGAGAAACTAAAACGTTATTTGCTGTGTGAGCAAGAAGGAGATAGCAAGGAGCCTGGGCATGGCTTAGCTCAAATGTTCTGTACTAAAGCTACTCTGGTGCTGTGAAACTAAAACTGAAACTGAAAGTCCTCTCCCCTGTGTTCTGCATTTGGAACAAACTTATTTTCAGATGGGGAGGGGGTGTGGAACTCCTTAGCATCAGAGCGTGTTAATAATAATATACAAAATACTAATGATTATCATGATGATGATCATTTCAAAAAATCCTTTCTCAGTGAGCACCTAGAAGCCAAGAGTAACATAAGTGCCAAATTTCAAATTTGTAGGCTTTACAGTTCTGGAGATTTTGTGATGATGCATCAGTGCTTTTTCGCTCTTATATATATAGATTTGATTTTCATGTTTAGTCACTTCTTTGCCACTTACATTCAAGTAATCTAGTCGTATCCTCAGGAATCCCAGACAAATCTTTTTCCAATACTCCTTGAGATATCTGCCTTCATAATTTCTCTTAAGTTCTCTTCTTCAAAATCACATATATATTTTTCAAAGATGCCTGAAGAGTACGAATAATATATTTGGTACCAAGATCTCACAGAAATTTCCAGATTAAAATATATTAAATGTAGTATATTTTAAAGATAGCATGCTGTTTTTTAAAGAGTGTTTTTCCTTCTATCTATTGAACACTCAATAGCCATCAGAAAATGAAAAGACCTGTGCTTTGGCAATAGGTTTGTGAAGATGTGAGGCAAGAATAGAGGTATATACATACATTTAATCAGTCATGAGGAATCAGTTTATTATGTGCTGAAATTCAGTATAATTCTTAGGTATTATCATCACTTAAATAGTTTTGCTATATATGTTTCTATTATATTAAGAAAAACTAATTTTGCTACAAGTAACCAGTGGCTGCTAGTTATCACCTCTAAAGCTTCTCCAGATAAACATCTCACAGAAAGCCAAAAAAGATTTTTTTAAAAGTCAGAAGATTATAAAAATGGAAAAGCCTAGAAACAAAAATCTGGCCCAAAGCCCTATTCTCATTCATGCCAAAATGAATATGTATAAATTTGAGTCTTGATAGAAGATAGTTAGACAAAAGTGTTGTCCACAGTAATGTGAATGGGAACTAGATATGATCAAATGGGTTCATTGCATTTTCAACAGCACAGCACATCCAACCTTCTCCTCAACTCCCCCCCACCTTTTAATGGAATACATGACAAGTGATACTGTAACCAAGCAACCAGTCAGATGAAGAGTTTCAAAATTCCAGCATGTGATCATTTTTTGCTGATGATTTAGGAGAACAGGATCCAACCAAAGAGGTGGTATTCCTTTTCCAATGCCCATAATTATTCTTCACTAGTGTTATTTTTCTCCTTCAAAGCTTAAGAATGTTCTGGTTTTAAGTTTTCTTGTGCATGAACTCTTGCACAAAACAGAGGGATGTTTTTGTATTGTCAAGATGGAATTATTAGTCACTTGCATATAACAATAATCTCTTATTCTCTTTTCATATTCTGACTGTAACACATATACTCTCATTTTTACACACATGCTTACAGACAGGTTTGTGTTTAAATTCTTTATTTTTGCCCCCAAAGCCTTCTCCCAAGGATAGAAATTCAAGGAAACCGCATATCCCCTTATGTGGACCATAACAAAGCACAAAATGTGCCAAAACCTTTTGAAAAGGAAGGGCAGTGTTATCCTATTTCACTTGCCTACTAAAGTAATAACCTTTCCTCTGCTCTAAGCACTGAATGAACAAGATCAGAAAGATTGATCTGTACAGCATAAGTTGTCAACATCAGTAGGTAACTGAAATAGGTCAACAGTGTCCTTAAGCTGCTGTAGTCTTTCTCCTCATCTTGATCCCAATGACCTCAATACTGGTTTGTTCCTCTATCCTCTATCCACCATTCTAGTCCACTATTCTGGGTACAGACTGATATCAATGACAATTCTTTTTGATTCAGGATGCATAACTCAGAAAAGTATTAATTATCTCAAATTATAAAGATCTGAAGATCTATCAATTTGAAAGATTCCATATTACCACAAATATACTGGTATGTCTTTGACTTCTAGTTTTTTTTATGAATATATATCTATGGGAGCCATTTATTTAGGGAGGACTTGTTTCGGGAACCTTTGAACTATTCCCATTTCTGACCTTTGAGCAAAGAAGAAAAAGACAGAGGTGAAGGCCAAACAAAACAATATGGAATGAGTGTGTCTTCCAAATATTGTGCTTCCATCTGCCCAAGTCAATACGTTAATTGGTCAACTACAACAGAAATTATAGTCCAATTAGATCTTGAGACAAATAGGTTCTCCATAGCTTCAGTCAAGCAATTCCAGGCCTTTGCCTGTAGTATTGCAGACTGGAAAACAAGCTCTTCTTCAATAGGCAGTTTTTTTATAACAAGTGAAATGGTGTGGCATATCTAACACCATTTTAACAAGTGGATAAATTCACTATATTATCTTGTAACTGTCCAAGCCTTTCAACAGCATAAAGCTACCATTTTTTAAGATTCGTTTTAAAAATAAATATAGAAATCAGACCTAAAACAAATAAAGATGTGTAAGACGTTTTATCAGCAAAACTTTAAGCAGTGAAGAGACCCTTATCTGAGGGAAGAAAAAAGTGATTAGTGTTAACTACCGTGAAAACTAGTTCTTCAAAATTTATAGCACATCTTAGATAGACAATACGAGGCAAAGTTTTCAGGCAGACAAATTGATAGATGAAGAATCATTCTAATCACACTTTTTAAATTAAGATGTCAGAGCCTAAATTATACTGAATGCTCTCCAAAATATCAGGTTATGTAAAAAAAAAAAAAACTGAATTGCAACTGTGTAATATTCACCTAATAATAATTAAGCCTGGATAAAAATCTGTATATTTATTTCTTTATTTTAAATGGGCAGTTCACTATGTTCTGAAGGTTCAAGACATATATAAAAAAGGAAAAACAATCATTCTGCCCTCCAGTGGAACAGAATAAAATATAATCAAATAAAGTGAAAATGCTATATTTTACCACTTAAATTCATAAACCTAGAGCCAATCAAAAGAGTTAGATTTATATAACTTCAAGGAATATTCAGGGCTAGGAACTGAATTATTTTTCCTATAATTAATGGCTTTGTGCCTATATTATATAATAACCATAATTGTTAAATAATTAATATACAGTAGATATACCTTGAGGCACTTTCCTCATATTGGTTAAGATTATCATGCCCACAGGTAATGAAGAAAATGCCTGAGGGAAACTTTTTTATCAACTTTTAGACCAGGAAGCAGGCTCAATTTTTAACTCAGCTGTATGTTTTTCATAGAGTTGTAATCATTTCCAATATTTTACTTTATTAATTCAAATTCTTGTTATTTACTTGGTGACATAGTTTTTCAACCATTGGTCTCAAATATATTTTGACTTAGCCAAAAAGCAGGCTAGCTAAAAAAAAGTCTCTAAAATACTATACCAAAACAAAATAAACCAGAAGTATGAAATAACATCATACCCAGTGGTGGTATTCTACCGGTTGAACCCATTTGGGCGAACTGGTAGTAAAAAATGCTACCATTCGGTTGAACCGGAAGTAAAAAAAGAGCTACCAGTTCACCTGAACCGGTGTTTCTTTTTTTTTTCCTCCAGAAGATTAGCTGTTCCAACGATCAGTTATGCAAGGATTCCCCTCGCTGTCTTATTGCTTTGCCCAGGAGGCTTCCCTGAGGCCCAGGAGGCACAAAGGGGTACGCAGGGGGGAGGAGTGCTGTGCAGCCCCCCTGTGCGCTGTTTTTTGCCTCCTAGGCCTCAGGGAAGCCTCCTGGCAAAAAAACCTGCCTCCCAAGAAGCTTTCTTAAGGCCCAGGATGTTTTGTCCGGAAAAACACGAGGTAGACCGGGTTCCAACAGCAAAGTCTTTATTTTAAGTCAGGAAGCAGAAAGGAACATTGGCTCAAGCCGCGCCGGTCTTTTTATATCTTTTGCCCGGCCGGCTTGCAGCCAATGACAGTTGTTTGATTTTGCCGCCTTCCCGCGGCTGCAGGGATTGGTTCAAAAGGAACCAATCCCTTATCGTTTTTAGTAGCCAATGGGAATGCATTATTTGAAGCCAGTTATTTGCATACAGAACACAGGAGGCAAAAAAATGGAGCATGGGGGGTACTGCGTGCCCTCCCTGCACTCCGTTTTTTGCCTCCTGGGCCTCAGGGAAGCTCCCGGGAAAAAAAAATTAGGCCCAGGAGGCAAAAAAAACTGAGAGTGGGGTTATTTGTCTCCTGGTAAGCCTCCTGGAAGCGAAAACAGCCTCCTGGGCCTCAGAGAAGCCTCCTGGGAGCAAAAAGAGCCTCCCGGGAGGCTTCCCTGAGGTGCAAGAGGCAAAAAAAAAAACATGGAGTNAGAGGCAAAAAAAAAAAACATGGAGTGCGGGGGAGGGTGCTGCAAAAAAATAAGCCATGGTCTCCCAGTCACATGGCCACACCCACCTAGCCACGCCCATAGAACCAGTAGTAAAAATATTTGTATCCCACCCCTGATCACACCAGGTAATAGATTGGAACAGACTTGAATTTAAAAGGAAAAATAAAATTCAAATTCAGTACTTGATTAAGGTCTTAACAAATAGCAGTGCCTGTCTTACCTTGTTTGGCTTCAGAAACTATGTATAATGGTTTGACCAAAACCAAATCAATTTTCAGCTGACACTTGAGAAAACAACCACCTGCAACTCCTCAGTTATCCAAAAAGAAAGCAGCCAGTCCTAATTCAAACTAATATCTTTTAGGAAAAGACTGAACAAAAACCTCAACTCTAACAAACTGAAAGTTAATAGATTACAAAATGAAAATAATCAAGTTGCTCAGACTTCTGGAATGTCATCCCTTGCCTTTTCAATACATTTTCTTAAAGACTTTTTGAAAATTTTGATTTCTTTTTACAGAACATCCAAGACCTTGACATTAGTACCAGTATGGCTCTTTTAAGGAAGGCTATGTTACTTTGCATTCTTGACTTAAATGATGGCAACCAACCTTTTAGGAACACAATGAACAGATCGGCAATGTTATTTTCAATGAGTAATAGGCAGATGTGCAGGTCAGTCAACTGGCTAATGCTATTTCTCAAATGACCAGCTAAGTGGTCAACAACAGCAATCAATCAAGTAGCCGATATGACAGTACCTCTGATTATGTTACTTTATTTTTCTGGCTCATTACCAAACAAGTATTAAGGATTTCCACACTAAATTCACAACTTTCTCCACTCAGTGTACATCACACATTTCCTTGAGATGGGGCGAAGGTCCTACCTGAACGCTTCTTCTCGGGGAGCCAAAGGGAGAATCCAGGATGGGGGGGTAGTCTCCAGTTTCCTAGCTCTGCAGACCGAGTTGAAAAACTGAGGGCACGCCCCTTGGTAAGGGTCCCCAGTTCTGAATGACGTTGAAGCGAATTCAGCTGCTCCTTGTCTTCAAACAGATAGTTAATTGATACTGCGAAGAAAAGGGACATTTCCTCCCTATTCCAACCAGACAGAATACAGGGTGGGACTGGATTCTCCCTTCGGCTCCCCAAGAAGCGTTCAGGTAGGACCAATGCCCCTTCTCCACTGAGCTGAAGGGAGAATCCAGGATGGGACATACCAAAGCTGGCTAATGGCTGTCCTACGGGTGGGAACTGGATTGGTCGGAGGTCCCCACCTCTACATGCACACCCTGCAGGACTCGTCTTCCAAGGGATGGCTCCACTGAGGCAAAGGAGTCAATTTTGTAATGTCTTATGAATGGGGTCACCTATGACCAGGTTGCAGCTCTACAAATGTTCAGAATCGATGCCTATGTTGCCCAGGCTGCGGTGGTTGCTGCACTTCTAGTTGAGTGCTCTGTGATCCTCCTGGGCACAGGAAGGCTCTATAACTCATAGGCCTTTGCAATACAGGCTCTGAGCCAGCGACCTACTGTGGAAGGTGTCACCCTGTGACCTAAAGTTGACGGCTGAAAGGAAACAAACAAGACTTCCGTCCTCCTAAAAGAAGAAGTTATTTTAATGTAAATACGGAGGGCCCTCCTAACATCCAAGGTGTGCCATTTTTTTTCTCTAGTGCATGGGTAGGCTCAGGACACAAATTAGGCAAAATCAACTCCTGTGAACGATGGAATAAGGAGTTCACCTTGGGCAGGAAAGTAGGGTCCAACCGCAGAACCACCCTGTCTGCATGGAATATGCACAGATCCTTCCTGATGCATAAGGCCGCCAACTCCAAAATACGCCTGGCCAAAGTCATGGCCACCAAGAATGACACCTTGCATGTGAGAAGGTGAAGGCAGACTTCACGTAAGGGTTCAAATGGGGGAGAAGTTAGTGCCTGCAGGACCTTAGGCAAATCCTCAGGTGGGGTAGCGGTGGACCACCGGTGGCCTCAGATTTATGGCTCCCCTAAGGAAGTCTTTCACCCTGGGGTGTTGGGCCAGAGTAGTCGTGCCCTTGACTTAAATCACCTAGGCCAAGGTAACCACCTGTCTCTTCAAGGTATTGGAGGCGAGACCTTTGTCCAACCCATCCTGCAGGAACTCAAATACCTTTGCAACAGAAACCCCAGTGGGTTCCAATTGGTGACAAGCGCACCAACTGCAGAAAATCTTCCACGTTGTATTATATATCCTGGTCATGGAAGGTCATCGGGCTGCCTGGATGGTCTGAATGACCCTTGTGGAAAACTTCTCCCATTTCAGGATTCCCCACTCAAGCGCCAGATGGTCAACCGAAACCAGACTGGATCTGGGTGCTTGATCGGGCCTTGGCTGAGGGAGATCTTGTGCAGGAGAATTCTTCAGGGTCTGGTGAGGATGTCTGGGCCAGTAAGGGGCTACCAACAGAACTTCCACCCTTTCTATCAGTACTTTCCTGATTGCCCCCGGAATCAGGGGAAGAGGAGGAAGGCATACAATAGTCCTGGGGCCACCTGCACCGGAGAGCGTTGACCCCTTCTGCTCCTCAGGCAAGGAATTGAGCAAAGAACCTCGGGAGATGCGTGTTCTCTGGTGATGCAAAGAGATCCAGAATTGGGCAGCCAAAGCATTATGTCATCTCCTGGAATAGACTGGGATGCAGTTGCCACTTGCCATTTCTGACAGGTTTGACTGTGGCCCCTGCTCACCAGTCTGCCCTGCATGTTGGATACTCCTGAGATATGTTTCTGCTCGTAGGACAACAGGTTTCTCTCCACCCCACCTTGCACAATTGAGTTCCTTCCTGCATTAGAGCATCTGAAGCGTGTGCTCACCCTCGCTGGTTTAGGTGGGGCCTTGGTAGCCACACTGGTCCGTAAGGAGAAGCACATCTCTCCCTACCACCTCTTGCCTTAGATCCTTGAGCACTCAGCAAGCAGCCCTGGCTCTAGCCAATTTATATTGTGGGTGAGCTCCTCTCGTGACCATCACCCTTGGGTGACCTGGGCTCTCAGGTGGGTTCTCCCAACCATAGAGGCTGGCATTCGGTGGGTGATGGTAATCCTCTGGGGTTTCCTGTACAAGCATCCCTGATCCATGGCTCGGGACTGCCACCAATGGAGGGAACAAAGAATTGGCAAGGGGACACGAACCCTCCTTGAGAGTCGTCCCTGCTCTGCCCTCTGGGTAAGGAGCAGGAACCACTGAAGGTTCAGATGTGGAAGCAGGCCATGGGACTACTCCAATGCATGATATCATTTTGCCGAGAAGTTAGACAGCAAGATGATAGGCACCTCTCTGGAAGACAGGATCAGCTGACATGACTTCCCTGTATACTGTCTCGATGCTCCTGTTGAGAGAAAAACCGTCCAGCCAAGGTGTTGTCCATAATGGCCCCAAATGCAAGATCTGAGTCGACGGTACTAAGTGGCATTTGTCCAGTTTATCGAAAAACCATGCTCTCGAAGAATCCTGATTGTCGACATCAGATCCTCCTCCGCTTTGGGGTCTGGAAGAGGATGCTATCAGGATGTCATCCAAAATAGCATTGGATCCTTATGGGTAAGGCTCTGAGGTGTGCCGCTACCACTGTCAAGAGCTATGGTAAAGTCTCCCCAAGGCGACTGATGACAGGCCAAATGCGGGCCACCATAGCAAACTTTCAGGAACTGATGGTTTTGGTGTGTGGGCACATGGAGGTAGGCCTCCATCAAGTCCACCGAGGCAAAAAATCTCCCTCCCGCTAGTCCCTCTAGAATGGAACGGATGGGAGTGCAACTTGAACCCTCAGTAGTTAGAGTCTGTTTGATCCCTTCAGGTTGAGGATCGCTTGCCACCCGCCACCCCCGAGAGCCTTGAAATCAACAAAACAACATTGAATAGAAACCCTGCTCTCCTGGTCCACCGGAACCGGCTGGCATGGCCCGAATGTCCAGCAGATGGTGGATCGCTGATTCTATGAGATCCCTCTTGAGGAGTCCCTAGAGATGTGGCAGCACACAAGGCTCTTGGGGGGGAAGGAGAGAAACTCTAGAGAGAGACCCGACCATAAGGTTGACAGAATCCAACGCTCCGTTGTGGTCTGTTCCCACCTCTGCCAGAACAGTCCCAGACGGCCCCCTATGGGGGATGAGACTCGGGGCATCACTTGTTGCACTTGAAGGGTCTGTTGGAACCCCTAAAGGAACCTTCTGCGCCCTCTTGCCTTCGGAGGCCCTCTGACGCCTGAGAGAGAGATCTCTAAAAAAAGGGCCTACTTTGATGGGGAAAGCCTGCCCCAGCTTCCCCCTGTTTAAAGGAGGGCTTCCATGTAGATGAATGAGACCTGTAATCAAAGCGCCTCCCCCCCTGCCTGGAGGGCAGGATCTTCGCTGTGTCCCTGGTTTCCATCAAAAAGGAATACCAGGGCTTCCCTAAAAAGCCTCTCTCCCTTTAAAGGGAGCCGAACGCCAGCTTCCATTTGGTTTCTGACATCCATAGCCAATTTCTTAGCCAGGGAAGACGTATGCTGTTATGCGATAGGCCCATGGCTCTGGAACAAATTTAGCTGGACTTGAGGGTTGCACCCAGCAGTCAATTGAAGCCATAGCTATAATCTTATTCAGGGTCCTGATGCCCCTGAGATCCTCAGGTGGGATTTTGTCCTGGTAGCTGCCTCAGATACCGCAAAGAGCCCGAATAAAAAAAAGATATGGTCGTTGATGCTCTGTAGGCCCAGGAGTCGGTCTGATGAGCTCCCCAGAGCACCATCTCCTCCTTCCAGTCCTTTGTCTTTGGAACATCCTCATCAGGTGGGATGACAGATGAGGAAGCTAGGGCTACCACTGCCATCTAATCTTTGGCACCTCCATAACGTCCAAGGTCTTTGTCCACATTAAATAAGGTAGACTCAGACCCACTATAGACAGGTTACATCCCAGGGGACTCCCACTGGTTTTTGACAGCAGTTCGGTAATATCTGGGGCATAGGTTTTTATAGCCATCCACCACAGATGCTTTCTCGGTGGACAGAAAAATCCTTCTGATCCTCACCCTGCAGGTGGGAAGTCCTGAGGTGACCATGCTGCTTTTTGAGATGAGCCAGCTCTTGGCCTTAACAGCAGAGTCTTGAACAAAGGACGAGGCTTGAAAAGGCCTTAAAGGAGGGGGACCTGCTACCTCCAACTCCTCATCGAAAAATCTTTTCTGGAAGGACAGGTCCCTCTCGGAGCCATAAATTTGGCTGCTTTTTGAAGGGAGGCCGAGCACTCTCTGAAGTGGAGCCGGCCTGATTCAGCAGGAAGCCTTGCCCCTCCCCTGCAGACTCCTCTGCTAGCTTCCAAATAAGACACTGGTGCAGCTGGTTGACCTCTGCCTCGCAATTTCTGTCTTATTGTCTGGGAGATCCAGGGCTTCTCATGAAGGATGGCATTTCTTGCAATCTGGGTCTCCTCCAGTCATGAAGCCAGCTGCTGTAAGGTGTAAGGCACAGGTCTTGCTCCACTGGAGACTTTGTCTGCAGGTGCCGCCATCAACATCCCTCAGGCGGCTCACAAAAATTGTGAGATGTCCAGTCCTGATTTGGAGGTTACCCTGCAAATTGTCGGGTACTTGAGCCCCCAGGAGACCAGGCCGTCATTTATTGCCTATCTGCTAGTTGGTCGTGGCTGGCCTGGTCATCCTGAGGAGGCAAAGTCCGAGGGGTGGCGTCTGTATTCGAGCCATCCTGGGAGTCCTCTCACTGCCCTGTCAAACTGTTTGTCTATGACTTTTTGTTCTATGCTTGGCCGATCTATCCTAGCAGAGGCTAGCCGAGGCTAGCCTAGCAAGGCTAGAGTCCTGGTTCTAATCCTAGCTGCTGGCCTTCTAGAAACCAGCAGACCTGGGCCTAGAGATCCCTTTACAGCCTATCCTGCTGAGGAACTGACAATTCTTGATCAGCTCCCTTGGTGGCCATCTTTGAAGCCACCAAAATAACTGTCACTTGTGCAGGGGTAGAAAAAGGGTAGAGAAAGGAGAAAGAAGTAAAAAAAAAAAATCAAAAAAAAAATCAGCCTAAGCTGTCAACTACAGCCACAGTAGCCTGTCCACCAGCTATCAGGACAGGTGTGCGACCAGACAAAGTGGTGAGCTCAGCCCAGCTCCGCAATTCAAAAGTCGAGTTAGGGAAAAAAAAGTTGAAAAACGGCTGCCTCTTTGAATTGCAGCAAGCCTGACAGTCAGAGGCTTGCGAGCCTGGCAATGGCTGCACCGCAATTATCAGGCAGACTCAAGCGTCTTGCAGCTGCCATGGTGCTCTGGGGACTGGATGGGAGGGGTCAGATTGTCCCTCTGGATGGCCAGAACCCCTTGCCAACGAGGGACAATGCCTGGAAGACGAACTGCAAGATTCGCCTGAACAAAATAACATGGCCTCTGCCGGCTGAAATGAGGCAGAAGCGCTTAGCGGCAGCTGTAGGCTCGTCCCAGGGCAAGTGAAAGTGGACTTGGGAGGAAGAGAGTTTAATGAGCATGCCAACTCCGCACCTCAGCCTGGGCCACATGGGCTCTCAGGGTCACCTCCAATCAAGTTTTGGCAGAAAACAAAACAAAAACCAGTCCACCAGCAAAGAAAGTTAAAATTTAAAATAACAAGCAAAAAAAGGCGAGCCGGAAAAAAGGCGTGAAAAAATGAAAGAAAAAATGAAAAATGAAAGCTAAACCGGCAAGCTGGCTAGCTGTCAAAACTGATCTAAGCCTCTCTGGGGAAAAAAAGCTTAATCCAGGGGGTGAATATTCTTCTACAATCCTAACTATTCAGAGTCCTTAAAGAGTGGTCTGAACACATTGAGACCGAGTGAAGAACTGGGGACCGTTACCAGGAGGCATGTCTTCAGTTTTTCAACTCAGTCTGCAGAGCTAGAGACTATCCCTCATCCTAGATTCTCCCTTTAGCTCAGTGAAGAACTGCTCAGTTTTCCACAGATTGTGCTCAAGTGGGATTTTGTTCTTAGACTCTTAGCAGGTAGGGTTGCCAATTCTTATCAGATAAACCCACAGATAAAATGATCCTATGATGACCAGCTGTGTCAATTTTATGCAGAAGCTAAAAACTGTTTTGATAACTGTGCCAAAAGTGGCACAAGTTCATCAAGAAATTTGCAGATTGTGCCAAAGTACAACCAATTGATGCACGGAAGTCCTTACTTAATGATTCTAATTGGAACCAACAACTACATTGCTGAGCAAAAGAGTCATTAAGCAAAATATGTGACTGCTCTTCTTAGCAATGTCAGTTCCAACAGACCTGATTGTAGTTGTTAAGCAAATCATCCATGGTCATAAAGGAAACCATCATATAACCATGATTTTGAGATCTCCTGCCAACTAGAAAGGTTGCAAATAGCAATCATGTAGCCATGGGATACTGCAACCATTGAAGCATTTGAAAATTGCCATACATCCAAATCATTATCATGTGACTACAGGAACACAGCAATAATCTTAAGTGTAAGGATTGGTTGTCACTTTTTTAGCACCATCATAACTGTAAACAATCTTTAAATGAATGGTCAAATGTTCAGACATTTGATTTAGTAACAGATAATCAGAGTTGGAAGGGACCTTGTAGGTCATATAGTCCAACCCCCCACCCAAGCAGGAGACCCTACACCATTTCTGACAGGTGGGGAATCCAGTCTCTTCTTGAAAGTCTCAAGTGATGGCACTCCCACAACTTCCGAAGGCAAGCTGTTCCACTGGTTGATTGTTCTCANCATTATTCCTTGTCTGGCCTACAGACGCTTTAGAAAATAGCTTGACCCCTTCCTCTCTGTGGCAGCCCCTCAAGTATTGGAAGACTGCTATCATGTCTCCCCTGGTCCTGATTTAAAAATCTACAGTGAATGTATCAGGAATGTTATGACATGACTTTGAATACACAAGTAGTATGCTAAGCTAGAGAAATGCCTCACTGATCTTGCCCTGGACTATCTGATTATAACATTTCTTCAGAAGCATTCGGATGGATTCTATGAATGTGGAGTCTATCCTGACCTGGCAAACCCCAAGTAATGTCAAATATATACAGTATTTTGGGATTCTAGGATTTAAAATAGGCTTTCATCTTCAGTACCTGTGGTGTCATGTAGATTCCAAATATCTTTTGCCCTAGATGTCCTAGTCCTTATTTTCCTTCAAGCCATTATTCATGAAGAAAGACATTTATCACTATGTGCCTTTTATTCTAAAATGCCCAATACTTTTACTTGCTGAATGGATATATGATACTATCAAGCATCTGATGCTAAGAAGAATCAAGCCTCATTATTAACTGGTGGGAGTCTGTCACAAAAAACAAAAACAAACCAGGGCTATTTCAGATTGGGAAGTAAAAAAATATTCCTGAAGAAGGCAACAGTAACCAACTTTTGTACAATTGCTAAGAAAATGTATAAACTTGTCCTTGACTTTAAGGAGTTGAGCTTTGTACACGATCATAATTCCAAAGGATTCTCTCAGTGCTTCCCCAAGATAAATTATACAGTTAAATCATCTACAATCCAATTAAAATAAAGCCAGAATGCGAAAAAAAAGAGAATAAAATCAATCTAAAAACCCAGGTGGGATGGTATCATGGTCCAAACACTCTCTCCAAAAGATCTCAATTTTGAGCTACTTCTAGAAAACACTCAAAGTGGATCACAGCCTAATGCCCCTGGCAGGCTTTTCCAAAGGACTGGTGCTGCCACCAAAAAAACCAAGGCCTCCAAACAAAGTTAAGCAAAAGTGCCCCGGGGCATGGCTTTTATCTGGAGCCATAAGCCCAGGAGACTTTACTTTAGTAGCCTTTTAAGAAATTTGTCTCTTTAGATTCCTGATGTCTTGACTATTAACGATTTCGGAGCTGTAAAATCAGGAAACCACTAGCTGACAGCACAGAGGGCTTTCATGCCACTTAGTGGTCATTTGTTTTTGCAGCCCTGAGTTAGAATGTTCCTGGTGCTCTTTGGAGAATATATACTTTGGGGGAGCATAAAACAGCTTTTACACCACATTACTCTGTGTTATGTTGCTTTTGTTTGTTGCATAGTATGCCTGACATTACGAGTAATTCAGTGAACCTTATTTTTAATGTATAAAAAGCTAAACTTAGTCCTCAATATTTATGTCTTACATTATTCTGAGGAAATTACCTCAGCAGAAAAAATGAGTTCTATTTTAACCGCTACATTCATCATCATTTTCAGATTATTGCTGTTCTTTCATTACTATTCTTATGTTACTATATCAGGGTTCCTTTGATGAAGAGAGAAGAAATTTTTGTTCATTTGCCCTCTAAAAAGCATTCAGAATATTCCACAACTGCTTTGTACCAATGCACTCTACTGCTGAGTGTTTTTTTTTTTATTTGAACAGTTCCTAACTGAAATAAAGGCAGCTGCTTACCTATGTGTTAATTACCATAAATATTTCACTTTACTCAATAAAGGACACCAGAGTGAAAATAAAACACTGATGGGATTCATCTTTGCAGATCCATTCCCCCATGTACTGGATACATCTAAATCTTGTAACATGAGAAACTTGTTTTTATAAACATTGCACAGTCTGTCTTTGAATCTGTGCAACTTGCCTGCCTTCTGTTTGCTGGTACTTTTCTTGTTCAATTTGCAAACAGCTATGTCTCCCTGAGTGCACTATGAAAGTTGGTATGCTGCATATTGAACACCACAGGCCCATCAATTTAGTATGACACAAATTTACCCAGTGGAAGGATGTTTTGCACTGGGCTATTGTCCACAAACCATTATTTGTCGAAAAACAAACAAAAGGGGAGAGCGTCTGCCAGTCCTCTTACAAGAGACTTTCCCACTTTCTGAAAATGTGAGATAATGAATAAAAATGTTCATTACGGAATTATTCACTTTTCTTCATGATTCACATCCCAGTAATTACCGTGACCACTCTAATAAAAACTGCTACAAAACGAAGGTCAACTAGCAGTTAGAAGTGTTCATTTTCATTTCAATGTATTCATCTCTGGCTCCTAATGGCCTCAATTTCTCCTATGCTCTTTAATAAATACCACTGAATTACAGGTTAAATAGCTAAATTAAATTATTGCAATTACAGCGCACAGAGCACTGAATATGGTTTACCTTTCCCAGTTCAACTACAGGGGAAGTTTCAATGGCCCGAGAATTCTGATTGCTGTCAATGCACAGATTGTTTGAAATCTGTGTTTAAATGGTCATATATTTTCCGCCGCTTTTGCACACACACACCCAAACCCTTTCCTGGACACTTTTCTGGGAGAAGGGCTATCATGGTTAGAGCAGGAATTCAATTTTAGGACCGGACTCAATATAATGCAATACAGGAGCAACCCCATTTCCTCCATGGGTTTCTTCATTATTTCCTTTTGCTCAGAATACATTTACTCTGGTTCAGTAGGTGTTACATAAGAAGAGACTTAAGCAGAATTTTGCAAGAACAATAACTGTCTCATTTAGGGTCTCTACGTATTGGAGACTTGAAGAGAATAAAACACCCCTTCTCTAGAGAGCGTTTCTGACCCTTTTTACTTAAAATAATATGCTTTTTTCCTATCATTTTAACTTGCGGTCAAACCTTTATGCTATTGATACTTTTTGATGACAAGCTGGAGTATAAAATACCTAGAAACTTTGTTGGAAAAGCAGCATATATGTATTATGGATATGATAAGAAATAAGCACAATATTTTCTAATTTTTTTTAGAAAGAATTTAATGAAGAATGAGTTCTCATGTCTTTTCCCCATATTTTGAAACAAATGAACTATAAGCTTTCCATCAAAAATAAGAGGGACAGAACATGAACTCATACACAGAATCAGAATCAGAATAGAGCTGGAAGGAACGATGGTATTCTATTCCAACCTCCTGCTCAACAACACAAGCACACCCTAAAATGGGCACAAGGGATCACCAGCAAGATTTAGAGAACTGGTTCAAAAAAGCAACTTCAGAGCATAACTGACTCCATTTTTTTTAATAAAAGGGGAAATGGTTGAAGTTGCTACAAGTTTTTATTGTTAAGAAAATAATGCAATCTTGCTCCTTTGCAACGGCAATGGAAAGAACAGTTTAATAAATTTGAAGGTTTAAGCTGCCACCAGCCCGCAATTATTTTACATGAGATGATTAAAAATGTTCTTCATTATTTAAATATATTTCTGCATTTATTTACATAGTCCTGCTCCTTCACCTTAATTATTTAGCATGCACTTATAAGAATGAATATCTTAATAATGAATGCTGTAGAAATAGGTTTTTAGGGTTTTGCTTCCAAAATATATGTGAATTTCAGCTACATTTGTTGTGGAACAGCTCCCCCTGACTACTTCATTCCTAAATCTGCAAAAACAACATAGAACAGAGCTAATGATGGGGAAGGTGAAGGAATTTTTCCCAGTGTTTGAATATTTACAGATACAATCAATGTATCAATCACTGTATCAATCAATGTATCAATCAATCTGTACTAAAAACATTAAATATTGATGGATGGTGTAGAAATGTGATAAATAAATAAACTTACATTTCTGAGGTTTATTATCCCAAAAAAGTATTATTTTATTTTTACCTATCAAACCACCTGAATGAATGTCCCATCCTAAATGGAATCATCTTCATATATTTGTAGGATGTTCAAATGATTTATTTACTTTATGTAATTACAACTATATTTACATTATATAGATATGTCTGCCAGAGCCATCATTATATTTAGACAGGGCATACATATCAAAAGTGGAATTATATAAAAAAAAATACCTGCTAGGAAACTGAGGCTGATCATAAAATGCCTAATATGGGCACCTAGCTCATCATAAATAGTCAGATTTGCAACGGGTGAAGGGACTGAAGAAAAATAGTAGTGCAGCTCATTCTCTTTCATATACCTTTTAAAATTCTCACTTCTGAAAGTAGAGCGCCTGGGGGGGAGGATGAAGAAAAAAACCTACAGTATTTAATATTTTGAAAATCAATATGAGAAAGAATGCAGCTCATTTAAGATGTGACATTTAGCCATGTTTTGACATAGCATGAATGAGCTTGAATTCATGTACTTTCTTCTCCTTGTAACTTCCTGTACCTTTTCATTTGTGACAAATTACAGTTTGCCATTGCATCAAAATCATCAAACTATTATTTGCATTTGCCTTTCAACTCAGAATTGCAAAACGTATCAGCCTGTCATCTAAAATTCAAGATCACCAGGAAAAGGATGGAAGATAGTTCTGCAAAACAAAAGAGGAAATGTGTTGACTCTCTTCTATCAGCCATGATGGAATATTAAATATCTGGCATACCAAACTTCTCAGCAAATATCTAGATGACATGCAATAAAAACTTCAATAAAAAGGATTATAAGAAACTGTCTTCCACCCCAAAATTTAATGATATGCCCTATATACAAGATGTACCTATAATAAAACAAGACTAGCAAGAATAAAAACAAATAGAACCAATAGACTTGAAGTATGTTTGATATATTTCTTATAAAACATATGAAAAGTAACAGCAATTAAATATAAAAAGTGACCGACCAACAAGCCTTTCAAAATCTGTGGATACAGATCTCATTGTGAGAAAGAATAGAATAACTGATCTTTTTTTGAACCATGAATAAGTGCAGAGTTATCCATCTGACAACTGCTACCGGTTTTCCCCACCCTATCTGAAACACACCTGTAATCATGCATATGACTATGCATTAGAAGTCAGAGTAGAGAAGAGAGTTACAGTTGGATTCTTCCCCAATATTATATAATCTAAGAATGGGATTTTCAACTGTTGTTCTGTGAGGTAAAAATAATTCAATAGTTTGTGTTTCCCAAGGTGCATCAAAAACAGCAGACTTCTTAATTGGAAGAATCCTTTTCTGTCCCAGACAAATATGCAAATAAAGGAATTAAATCATATAGACATAGACTTTTTAATTTGGTAGTGCAAAGGCTATTTTGCAAAACCATGTGCACCCTTTATCAATCACACCTACCTACACGAAGACATGGACGAAGAAAGGCAGGTTCACACCTGTCAACTGGTCCAATTAATATTGTTATAAGATCTAAGGCTGTGAAATAGGTGGGCTAGGTGATAGTTCACAATTTATAGGAGCAACTGTTCACACTTTCGTAAGAAATTCTCCCTGGAAAATGACATGTGTATTCATCCTTTGTCACAACCTTTTCTCCATGTGAAAGACTTAGAAGGATACACTACTGACTCTTTGTCATGAATGTGCTTTGGCATTTTATATTCCACTAATATGCACACACCAAATAATGTCACAATATAGAATGTAGCTAAATACTATTAGGTATTATAGAGGGTGGTAAGAGAGGTATGCACAGCTGCTGTTTTTGTGAATAGCCACATGTTTATCAGAATATTTTATCTGGCCTTATGTATATTTCCATAAAGAAATGGCCACCTACATGTTCTCCCCTTTATTGTTACATTACAACTTTGGCCAATTTCCTACTATTACAGTACTAATAAGGCTTTACCAGATGGACAAACAATACTGTCTGGCAGAAAAACTTAACTATCTTTCACTTCAACCAGGTTATCTACAAGAGGAAGGGTAACAACCAGAGGAAGTGATTTCTTTAGAACCTCATCAATTTTAATTGAATTGATAATGGAATGTGCCCTATATTTGTGGGCCAAGAATGTTGAGTTCTGCTGTTATTGACAGACATCCTACTGATAATTTTGAAGTGACCTGAAACAAAGTTGTTGTTGATGCGATATGTCTTTAACAGAAAAGGTTTTATTCTATTATGTATCTGTAAGAGTAAACAAGCAAAGAAATTAATAAGTGCTTTAATACGACTGCTGAATTGTATGTTTTATAATTTACGTTATCATAGAAACAACAATGCTACTTAACAATCTTCAAAGTCCTGAAATAGAACAGAATGGGAGAGGGTCTTTCCTCTTGGAAACTGCCACAACAGTAATGAAATTCTGCCCCTCTTTTACCCCAACTATTTGGTCAAAGTGAGGAAAGCTCAGGAGACACGTATAGGCTTTTATGTTAAAAAGGGCGTTGGTACTTACCTGATACGTCTGTTCTCTGTGAGCTGTGAAGAGCATCCAGAAGTGGGAGGTGCTTCAGTCTCTTCTGGAAAGGCTGGGCTTAAAAC
>BHFT01045913.1:24123-60976 GCA_004320025.1 Laticauda laticaudata | reverse complement strand
TTAGTGCAGTGGGACATGGGCTTAATCCCCTAGGTCTCTATTTGCACCCAATGCAAACTCCTATTAAATCCAACACTGCTCAGTCGTTACACAAGATTACCAAATCCAAAAGCAAAAGTCTGTGAACTCCAAGATAGAAGTCCAAAATCCATGAATAAATCCAGGTTCAAAACACATAGTCAAGCGCAGCACAATCCAGAGTCCAGGAAACCAAAGTCACGTAGGCAAAGCATGCACACAGCAGGAGAATGGGTTGTTTCCTTTTTAAAAAAAAAATAGTTTATAATATAAAATACAAAAATACAAAAGAAAATAATAGGAAAAATAGGGGAGGGAGAAGGGTATAAAGGAGGTGGGAAAGAAGGAAAAGGCATTGACTTCCAATTCCTTTTGGTGCAGTAGAATAAGATAAGAATCCAATTACCTCCTCCATTCATCTGAATAAATAGACTAGGAGTAGTCAACCTTTTTATACCTACTGCCCACTTTTGTATCTCTGTTAGTAACATTTTCTCTAACTGCCCACTGGTTCCACAGTAATGGTGATTTATAAAGTAGGGGACAAAACCCCTACTGCCCACCATGAAAGCTGGAATGCCCACTAGTGGGCAGTAGGGACCAGGTTGACTACCACTGAAATAGACCCTCTGTCGGGATGGCTCATTAGAAGTGAAGCTGCCTCCTCATGTGTTGCCTTGCTGACCTCTGTTGAGCCTGCCTCTGCTCTGCCCTGCTTGTCTCCAAATATCGTGGATCAGATGGAGGAAGCAACTTCCCCTTCTCCCCATTGGCCAGCTTCAGCTATGTACCTACTGCATCCTGTATCTCCAGTGGGGCCCCTGAGCTCTCCAGCTGCAGCTCTGCATCTCCTTTTTCTTTGCCATCCAGGTGTTCATCTGGTCACTCTTGTCAGGCTAGAAGGGACTTTGAAGGTCTTTGAGTCCAACCCCCTGCCTATGGTAGGAGATCCTATATTACTCTGGACTTTGGTGATCATAGAAGGAAAAACAGAATAATAGGACATAATGCATCCTACGTACCATCAGATGGTGGTGTGTAGTTCTGGATAGACTGAGATATTTGGAGACAAGCAACCTCACAAATAATCAAAGCTATCATGGAAAACTTTGTGGATGCCCAACCAGCACCTTGAATTTCATCCAAAAACATATCAGGAGGCTGTGATTCACAAGTATCCATGTTACATGAGCGCACCAAACTGCTCTTATACCTTCATACTAGCACATTCTATGCCAGATACAGCTTCCAATTAACATTTTATGTACGAAAAATAAAACACTATGACACTCAATGCAATGTCTATGGAGATTCTCAGTCATCCACATCATGGTTGTTTCAAAGGTTAGAGTTGTGTGCTTTTTTTTGAAGATGCAACTGGACTTTCTAATTTTTCTTTGAAGATGCTTCACATCTCATCCAAGAAGCTTCTTCAGCTCTGACTGGATGGTGGGGAATGGAAGGATTTATACTCCTTGCAGACAGCTGGCTATTNTCTTTGTAGAGAGTTGTTGAGGCCACCTGGAGGTTTATCTGTGTCCTTGTGTCCTACCTGAGTAGTGCTAATGGCTGCAGAGCCTTCTTGGAACTACTGAAATGTCGTATCCCTCCCTCTCTGTTGAGACAGGGCTGTTTTGTTCTGTTTTGACATAGATGGCCTCTTTGTCTACTCTTTCAAACCGGCGGTCCTCTCTGTCCAAAATGTGGATTTTGCTGTCTTCAAAATAGTGACCTTTGTCTTTTAAATGCAAATAATCTGCTGAATCCTGGGAGGGGGAGCATCTTTGGGACATCGACAGCGCACTGATGATATTAGATAATGAAACATCTGCAAGAAAACCATCAAGCTCAGAGAGCACCAAGGACCCCTCATTTCAACCCTGAGCTACAAATATTCTCCTTTATTGATGCAGAGTACTAAGGATTGTGAGAACCACAACCATCCGCAAAGGTTGCCGTGAAGCCCAGCATCTACTTCTCCACCAATAGATGGCACTGTAACATTACTTGACATCCTTATTCCATGTAGTAAAGGGAGGCGGGAGAGAGAAACCAGCATGTGACCATCCTTGGCTGATATCAGAAGTTAAATAGAGTCAAGTCCTTTTTTAGCATCCAGGGCTTTTGGCTAGACTAGAAGTCATTTTTTAAAAAGTAAGAAGACAGCAGGATGTACATCGACATACTGCTGCGCAAGAGTGTGTGGAGTCAAACCACTTGTCGGCTTTTCTCCTGTATCTTGCAGCAGAGGTGGACTTTGGTAGCTGTGGGCAGATGCAGATAGATAAATTCCATAAAACATCCATAACAAAGTACAGTACTTTTATTGGAAACATCACGTATGTTTATAACTCACATTTGTAACACAAAGTTTTTCTTTAATGAACCAATTCCTTTGGTATCTAGCTTGCAGGTGACAAAGATGGTTATTCCTAATCCATCCTCGTAGCAGTAGAAAAAGCTACTATCAGTTCATAAGTCAGCAAGAATGGAGGGAAACCTCCGCCAACCCATCGAGGGTCATTTAGGAATTCAATCAGGAATATCAGATGTGGCAATGACAAATGATACATTTTCCCCGGATACTTTAACTTAATTTACATGATTGCATTCCTTAAGGGGACGTTCACTAATTCCTAAGTAACTATCCGTTCCCATAGAATGGCTGGGACGTCACAAGGCTAGACTTGGAGTTGCTTTATTTTACTTTTTAACGAACACTGGGGCAAGAGGGGACTTTTAACAGAGCTGGGCATACACTTAATTAATCTTTGAATTAAGGAAGAAATTTCATACGAGTGGAACAATTATTAGCAATGGGTTTGCCTCCGGAATTGTGAATGCTTCATCACCAGAAGAATTTGGTATTCAGCAGTTTGGACTGGTTCTGGTGGTAGCCGGTAGGCAGACATTTTGAAGTAGTTAAAGAATCGGCAGAATAGCGCACACTCTGGCTGGCCCCGCACACCACCCCCGCCATTTCCTATATTCCCTTGTTTTTTAGCTCAGCTGATTCTCGCAACAGAGTGGATTGCTGCACCTCAGCTGAGCCAAACAACAGCACAGCTCACCAGCATTGACACAGAGAGCGGTCCTTGAGCCCTGTGAGCACACGCGAAGCATTCTCTCTGAACCAGTAGGAAAAAATTTGGAAACCCACCACTGTCCATTCCTGGAGGTTTGTAAGAAGAGATTGGACAACCATTTTCTGGAATGGTATAGGGCAGTGGTGGCTAACCATTTTGGACTCCTGTGCCAAAAATTGCACACGCGTCAGTGCGCCTGCACTCACGTGCCAGCACCCAGAATGCATTGCGTGCCCCCCTCCCCATGCCCCCTGCGCATGTGCATGCAATCCCCCACCCGACCNCCATGTCCCCTGCGCATGTGCATGCAATCCCCCACCCGACCCCCTTACCTGCACTGCGCCTCACAGCTGATTTTTTGGCTGGTTTGGTTTGGCTGGCAAGGCTTTTCAAGCCAAATTACAGACCCATTTTATCACTTCCGGTATTACAGGAAGTGATGAAACAGGCCTATAATTCAGCCTGAGAAGCCTTGCAGAGGCTTTTTCCAAGCCTCTGGGAGGCCAAAAAAGACTTCAAACCAATCAACCCCCCAAAAAAATCAGCTGTGAGGCGCGCACATGTGCGGTGAGGTAAGTTTGCCTGCGGCTCACGTGCCAGCACAAATGGCTCTGCATGTCACTTGTGACACGCGTACCATAGGTTCACCATCATGGGTATAGAGGCTCCTGCTTGGGCATGGGATTGGACTGGAGGACCTCTATGGTGCCGTGCAATTCTTATTCTGTTATTCTTCTTATGTTCATGTGTAACCACCCCATCAGGCCCAAAGAAAGTCCAAAATGGTATAGGCTTTCCTGCTGTGGGCAGAGGTTGAGCTAGAAGGTCCCTTCTAACCCTATTATTCCATGTTCTAAAAGCAACTTTTATTTTAACAGCTATAAGGATTAGCTTCTAGAGCTGGGGCGACACTGGGAAAAAGTTTGGAAACCCACCACTGTCCATCCCTGGAGTTTTTTAAGAAGAGATTGGACAACCATTTGTCTGGAATGGTATATGGTCTCTAGCTTGAACAGGGGTTTGGACCAGGAGACCTCTAAGGCAGGGATCCCCAATCGTTTGTCCATGACCGGTACCTATCCGTGGCATGCCAGAAACCAGGACACGCAAACAAGCCCTATCTGTGGGATTTAGGCAACATGTGAAACCATGTCCCCTCCAGTCCATGGAAAAACCTCTCTCCATGGAATCGGTCCCTAGTGCCCAAAAGGTTGGGGGCTGTTGCTCTAAGATCCCTTCCTGCTGTGTTATTCTGTATTTTTTAATCCATTTTATTAATTTTCTATTAATTACATTTCTTGGTGCTTAACAAACATTGTGCTATCAGGGTATTTAATTTGCTTAAATGTATAGATCACTCTCCACCCCTTTTTTCCAACCACTGCAGAGGTGGTATTCAGCAGGTTCTGACCAGCTCTGGAGAACCGGTATAGTGGCCATTTTGAGTAGTTCAGAGAACTGGCAAATACCACCTCTGACTGGCCCCGCCCCCATCTATTCTCTGCCTCCCGAGTCCCAGCTGATTGGCTAGGTCTTCTTTTGTTGCCCTGCACAGGAGAACGGAGCTGGAAAGCAGGTTAGTGGGGTCGGGAGGGAATGAGATTTTACAGTATCCTTCCCTGCCATGCCCACAAGCCATGCCCACCAAGCGACACCATGCCCACCAAGCCACGCCCACAGAACCAGTAGTAAAAAGTTTTGAATCCCACCACTGAACTAGTGGTAAAATAAGTTCCATGTTTGATAATATTCTGGATCTTCTTTCTGTTTGATTTTCAATGTAAGTCTGTCCATTTCTGCACATTCTAGTATCTACTTAATTATTTCTTCATCTTGCAACATTTCTCCATTTTTCCAATACTGTGCAAAGATAATCCTCACTGTTGTTAAGACATGTAATACTAAATACATAGTTTTCTTATCAAATTTTTCTGATATCACCCCTAATAAAAAACAGTTCAGGTTTAAAAATCTATATGTTCCCCTATTATCTTTTCTGGCCACCTGTGTATTTTTGCCCCAAATTTTTTTTGTTTAGCAAAAAAAAAAACAACACAAAAACCTGTTATTCTGTATTTTGTAAACTTCTGTGTGCATGGAAGCGCAAAGGCAAGCAAACATTTTTTTTGTTTGGAGCCTGAATTCAAAACAGTGCACATCCCGAAAAACACTAAAGGTTGTGCAAGATTCACACCAGAGCAGGAGTGTCAAACTCAAGGCCCGCCCATGGTGCCTCTGGTGGGTAAAATGGGCCACATGTGGGGGGGTCTTCTGCACCTCGTTTTCATCCTCCATGGCCTCCTGCAGCACTCTGCCAGCTGAAAACGGGCTGAAAAAATGGGCCAAATATGGCTATTATACAGCCCCCAAATAGGCTGAAAACTGGGCCAAAAAGCAGGCTGAAAACAGGCTCAAAATGGTTCAGTTATGGACCCAAAACAATCCCAAAATGGGCAAAAAACAGGCTGAAAACAAGCCCAAAACAGGGCTGAAAATGGTGCTGCAGGAGGCCATGGAGGGTGAAAAGAAGTGCACCTGTGCCTCCCCCCCATGGCCCATTTTGGCTGGCAGGATGCTGCAGGAAGCATCCGTCCCATCCACCACAGCCAGCCCGCAGAGGAGAACTACCATGCTGATCTGGCCCTCAAAGAAATCCAGTGTGACATCCCTGCACTAGAGAAAGAGATAACCAAGGCCAAGCATTGCTGAAAGTGATTATGTGCTGTCTTTCCCCATTGAGTTCCTAAAGAATGACTCACCAGCAAAAACACAGTGCTTGGAACACAATTGGCTGAAGGCTTTTCTGCCTTGCTGGAAAGCCTTTGACAGCAAGAAATAATCATTATTGTAACTTCAGGTCTCTTCTTCCAAATGCTGCAGCTTTTTTCCTGTTCTTCCTGAAACCTGTCCCTTTTCCCATCTGTGAAGGCAAGTTGAATGTGCTATAAAATCAGTCCTGATTCACTTCACTTACTACCACAAGTGTAAGACTTAGGGAAAGAGACAGAAGCTTCTGGAGACATTAGCAAGCAAATAAATGATTGATTTAATATATGCATATGACCGCTCATCCTAAAAAATGCAACTCTGGGTTGCCAGCAATTCATAAAACTATGAGAAACAATATTAGCAGATTTTTTTTTTGAAGTCACCAACGATTAACCTAACAGGACAATAGACAGAAACCTCTCTCAATGGACCAACTAAACAGCCTGATACCTCTGTCTGTTGAGGACATCCAAGCACGGGTGGGAGTCTACCAGTTCAGACCAGTTCTATAGAACCGGTTCTTATGATTCTGTGCAGTTTGGAGAACTGGCACAACGTGTCACTGGCTCTCCCCTCCCCTCCTGTCAGATTTCTTGCTTTCTAGCTAATCTAAATCACTGTTGTACTGCTTTGCCTTCACTCAAAAGGCTTCCTTGAGGCTCAGTCAGGAGAGGTATTCAGGGGGTTGGAGGGTGAGGGAGAAGTGACCTGAGAGCAGAGCTGAACCTTTCTTAGGACTGAAGCTTCTATTTTTCAGTGCAGACTCAGGCAGCAGATTGCAGAGAGGTAGATCTGTGAGTGAATCTGTGATTCTGCAAGCAACTCAGTCTGCTTTGTCTGATTTTGGGTTAAAGTTGCTCTCTCTTTTTTTTTAAATTAAAAATTCAATAGTTACATAAATATTTACAATATTTACATAAAAGCCATGCCCAGCCAGTCACATGATCACCCCCCCAGTCAGCAAGCCACATCCACCCAGTCACATGACCACCAAGCCATACCCACATATTTGGCCATGCCCACAGAACCAGTTGTCAAGAAATTTGAATCTCACCCCTTCAACTTTGTACAGGACAGCAAGGTTAAAGCCAGTCTGATTTTGGAGAGTGTGATGTTCCAAAGGATAGGTGCTATGGCAGAAAAGGCACAATTCATCTGGCTTCTGGGTACAATTGAAGGCATAGGTTATAACCTATAACAGTGATGGCTAACCTGTGTCCAAAGCCTGAATGCCTGCATCCCCAAAATGCAATACGTATGCATCCCCCATGAATGTGCATGCACCCCATGCAGGTGCTCACAACCCTCATGAATGCGCCCCGCCCCTACACATGTGCACACATCCCTCAGGCAGGTGCACACATCCCTCAGGCATGTGCACACATCCCTCCATGCATGCACACATACCGTCCCTACACATGTGCACACATCCCCATGCATGTGTGTCACCCCCTGCACATGCACCCCACTCCATGCACATGCGTGACAAAGACCCGAAGACCAGCTGGCCAGCAGGAAGCACGCACACATGCATGGCTGAGTTGGGCGACGGCTCGCATGCCCACAGAGAGGGCTCTGTGTGCCACCTCTGGCATGCGTGCCATAGGTTCATCATCACAGACCTATAATAATCTTCATATAAAATTTATACTTATTTTATGCAAGAACATATGGTTAATGTCAGCTCTGCTAGGTAGACCAGGGTAAGGGACAGACACCATGCTGATCTAAAGTGGCAGCCACGAATAGCTTTTACCAATAGGCCTTAGACTTATATACCACTTTATAGTGCTTTACAGACTTCTCTAAGCAGTTTACAGAGTCAGCCTCTTGCCCCCAGTAATCTGGGTCCTCATTTTACCCACCTCAGAAGGATTGAAGGCTGAATCAACCTTGAGCCTGGTGAGATATGAACTACCAAACTGCAGTCAGTCAGAAGTGGCCTGCAGTACTGCACTCTAACCACTGCGCCACTGCGGCTCAAAGAAGAAGGGGTCAACCAGAGATGGTACTCAGCAGGTTCTGACCCGTTCTGGAGAACTGGTAGCAGAAATTTTGAGTAGTTCGGAGAACTGGTAGCAGAAATTTTGAGTAGTTCGGAGAACTGGTAGCAGAAATTTTGAGTAGTTCAGAGAACTGGTAGTAGAAATTTTGAGTAGTTCGGAGAACTGGTAGTGGAAATTTTGAGTAGTTCAGAGAACTGGTAGTGGAAATTTTGAGGAATTCGGAGAACTGGTAGTGGAAATTTTGAGTAGTTCAGAGAACTGGTAGTGGAAATTTTGAGTAGTTTGGAATACCACCTCTGGCTAGTCCCGTCCCCATCTATTTTCTGCCTCCTGAGTCCCAGCTGATTGGCTCAGTCTTCTTTTGTTGCCCTGCACAGGAGAACAGAGCTGGAAAGCAGGTTGGCGGGATGGGGAGGGAATAGGGATTTTGCCGTAACCTCCCCCTGCCACGCCCACCAAGCCATGCCATGTCCACCAAGCCACGCCCACAAAACCAGTAGTAAAAAATTTTGAATCCCAACTGCGGTCAACCTATTCTCCAAAGCATCTGAAGACAGGAGAAGGAACAGTGGGTGGAAACTAATCAAGGAGAGAAGCAACCAGAACTAAGGAGAAAATTTCTGGCAGGACAATTAACCAGTGGAACAACTTGCTTCCAGAAGTTGTAGATGCTCCATTGCTAAAGGTTTTTATGAAGAGATTGGACAGTCATTTCTCTAAAATTGTATAGGGGCTCCTGCTTGGGCACAGGACTGGACTGGAGGACCTCTACAGTGCCTTGCAACTCTTATTCTGTTATTCTTCTTATGCTAATGTGTAACCACCCCATCAAGGCCAAAGAAAGTCCAAAATGGTATAGGCTTTCCTGCGATGGTTAGAGGTTGAACTAGAAGGTCCTTTCTAACTTTATTATTCTATGTTGTAGAGGAAATTTTGAGTAGTTCAAAGAACTAGTAAATACCACCTCTGGTTGGGCCTGTCCCCATCCGTTTGCTGACTCTCAAGTCCCAGCTGATCGGAGTCCCAGTTGATCGGCTGGGCCTTCTTTAGTTGCCCTACATATGAGAACAGAGCTGGAATGCAGGTTAGTGGGGTGGAGAGGGAATGGGGATTTTACAGTATCCGTCCCCACCAAGCCATGCCCACAGAACCGGTAGTAAAAAAAAAAATTGAATACCACCACTGATCCAGATGGTTGCTAGATGATAAGAGTTAGATATTTCTATATCTCTTTCCTGTCAATAAGCAGCAATCTGGATTTTTGCAAATCACAATTTGGTGGTGCTGTATGAATTTGCTAATCTTGCTGAGGCTTAGCAGGTCTGGAATTAGTCAATAACTGGACCCCCCCCCCAAAAAAAAATCATTATGCATTCAGTTTTGAGTTCAAAGGAATAATACTGAATAAAAAATAGAATGCTAAGAAGTATCAGGTTTCCAGATTACTCTTCATATATCACCTCATGGGTGGAATCTCATCATCTCTATCCTGATAACATCTGGAGCCAAATCCATGCTTCTGTTATCTTTTTAGGGAACCAATCATAAAGTTTGGCTTGATGTCATGAAGAATAGGGATTGTTTTGGTGGAACATTTTGACTCTTGGGCTGCCAAGTTCTAAAACATCCCACCCAGTAATAGATCCAACAACTTTAGGTAGGTGCTGATTTGAATCCAGCTTCTCAGCCCCTGGCCTTGAATGCTGATAATTACCATGTTCTCATTAGCTAAGCTTGGTTACAATTACAACCATAGACAGCTGGCAACCAATGGGAGAAAGGTGGAATGTTTTGAAGAAACCATCCAGGAAAGTCGAAGAATTAAAATATTTCCTATTGCTAGGATCTGAAAAAATATTGACTGTTCCAGAGATTCAAGATGTTTTAAAGATGACTCTTGTAGTTTTCTCCACTCCATCTCTCCAGTATTTTTTTTGATGTGCTGCCTGTAGCACCATCAAATTTTGCAAAAAGAAAAGAAAAGAAAAGAAGGGGAAGAGGAGCCTCAGTGGTGCAGTGGTTCGAGTGCAGTACTGCAAACTACTTCTGTTGCAGCCAGCTGCCTGCAATTTGACAGATTGAATCCCACCAGGCTCAAGGTAGACTCAGCCTTATATCCTTCTGAGGTAGGTAAAATTGTTGGGGGAAATATGCTGACTCTATAAACCGCTTAGAGAGGGTTGTAAAGCACTATAAAGCGGTATTTAAGTCAAAGTGCTATTGCTAAGACCTACTCAGAACCCTAACCAGCTAGTCTTTGGGGAAGCTCCAAATAAATAGAATGAGATGATGGATCAAAATGATGCATTTATGATAACACAGAGCATTGTGAGTGAGCATGGATTTAGTGGAAACCACCATGTGCCACTAAGAAAAACTGGATGCCTCAGAGATAATTCTGCATGAACAGAGTTCTCCATCAGTGAAGCTTCTGTCCCTGGAATTGAGTTTCCATCCTGGTCATGACAAGAATGTGGACACGCAGATTTCTGGGCAGCCAAAAGGAAATGATTTGTCTTGCTTTCCGGAATATTTTTCCCACTCTAGTCTAGAGTCTTGGGATTTCCTAGTAGTCTTCCATATATGAACTATTTTTAGTCCAGCTGTGCTTAAACTTTTTATCTAATTTATTTCATAAATTTACAATATATAGTATCCCATACCACATGTGTCATTCTGAGTGGTTTATGAAGTTCTCAATACAGTGCAACAAAATAATGAAGATGGAACCATAAGAATCATTTGTCAGACTCTTTTTTTTTCCTCAGCAGTTCCCTTTATTGTTCCTCACCCACAGACAGAAATTTACCAAACTGAAATAGACGATTTGCATCATCAAACAGAGGTGGTATTCAGCAAGTTCTGACAAGTTCTGGAGAACCGGTAGCAGAAATTTTGAGTTGTGTGGAGAATCGGCAAATATCACCACTGACTGACCCCACCCCCATCTATTCTCTGCTTCCCGAGTCCCAGCTGATTGGATGGGTCTTCTTTTGTTGCCCTGCACGGAGCTGGAAAGCAGGCCAGTGGGGTGCAGAAGGGAGGGAATGGAGATTTTGCAGCAGCCTTCCCCTGCCACGCCCACCAGCCACGCCCACCAAGCCACGCCCACAGAACTGGTAGTAATGGAATGCAGTCCCCCCCTCCTGGGAATCCATACTACATTCCACCACAATTTAAAAAAAAAACATTAAAATTAATCAAAACTATTTTAAAGATCTATAACCTCCAGGAGGTGCTCCAGGAGGTGCTTAGATCTGACCCATGGGCTGCCCTGAAAACTGTGTGTCTGCCAGCGAAAACAGAGCTTGTGAGGGCCGCACGCAGCCTTCCCGAGCTCCATTTTCATTGGAAGAGTGTTGCAGGAGGCCGTGGCAGCCAAAAACGGAGTTCTTGAGCCCATTTTTGCTGGCAGAGCGCTTGGGCTGCCACAGGCACCCCCGACACAAGTGATCCCACATGGCCAAATACAACCCTCAATGCGGCCCTCAATGAAATCAAGTTTGACATCCCTGACCTAGGCAATTCATGCTGCTCTCTTATCAGTGTGTTGACTTCTTCCTTGTGATCTTGCTTGGTTCTCAATGTCCATTTTCTGCTTTCTTTCGAATCTAGTGAAAAATAGGGCAGCCCAAATGTGATACGTTCATGAACAGATAAAGGTACTTGTAGAATAGCTGGAAGCTGAAATAAAAAAACCTAATGACATTGTAATAATGATATAATATATAATGTTGACTAGAATATAATATGAATGTAAACTCAACAAGAAATGTATATAAATACTATTAGGTGCATAAGATATATGTACTCAGATGACACACTGTGTAACTGAAAGAAGGTTTTATTTGTTGTTTTTGTTATAAAAATAAAAAAACTTTTTTCAAAAAAGGTGCTTATATACCATATCTATATATTTTCAATCACAGGGATGGCTTAGCAGGCAGCCTTCTCTGGTAATGCGCTGGATTGGAAGGGGTTAATCCTCTCGGAGCTTGGATTAGCAAGATTGTTTGGGAAATAGCTTTAATACAAGGATTTCAGCCTAAATTGTACTTTCAAACAAGACATTTACGGGAAATATATAGGATTGTGTCCCAGTTACCTCACAAAAAGACTACAAGTAGTCCTTGGATTTAGATGCACCCAAATTTATCTTGCTAAATGAGACAGTTGCTAAGTGAATTTTGCCCCATTTTACAATTTTTCTTGCCACAGTTGTTAAGTGAATCCCTGTAGCGGTTAAGTTAGTGACACCATTGGTAAGTGAATCCAGCTTCCCTATTGACTTTGCTTGTCAAAAGGGATCACGTGATCCAGGGACACTGCGACCATCATAAATACGAGTCAGTTGCCAACATCTGAATTTTGATCACGTGACCATGGAGATGCTGCAACAGTCATAGGTGTGAAAAACGGCCATAATTCACTTTTTCCAGTGCTGTCGCAATTTTGAATGGTCACTAAATGAACTGTTGAAAGTCAAAGGACTACCTGTCTTGAAATGAACTGTATATTAGTCCAAAATGCAACCGTGTAGACCAGTGAGCCCCAAACTTGGCAACTTTAAGACTTGTGGACTTCAGCTCCCAGAATTCCCAGAGAGCTGGCTGGAGAATTCTGGGAGTTGAAGTCCACAAATTCTCAAGTTGCCAAGTTTGGAGACCTTTGGTGTCAACTATAATGTTTTCACTGATCCACAAGTTTGTATGACTAAGCCAGAAACACCATGCTGATGTAAAGCGATTGTTATTAAAACAGCCTGTTGAGGATTAGCTTCTGCAGACTCATAATATGTATGAAATATTCCTTGAATCAATAGGGAGGGTCTCCAGGAGAGGCCCACGGAAGTGATCGTGTTTTATACATGGTTATAATCCATGTTTGGATTGGAACATCTTTTCCTTAAAATAGTTTCTAGTTATGTGTGGCTCACCAGAACATTAAAATATTTTCATTGAAGAGCCTGAGGCCTATTTCTTTGTTGACTTGGCCTCCCTAACTTTTAGGAATTTAGCAGGTACAACAGCAAATCAGGCCTACTGGAGAAGTGGAAGAAAAGGGAAGGGAGGGGAGGAAAGGAGGTTGGACTAAAACAGGGGTCTCCAATCTTGGCAACTGTAAGACTTGTGGACTTCAACTCACTCCTTTACCAGCATTTTCCGTACCAATGCTAATGTTCTGAAAGGCTCAGAATATTGGTCTTCTCCTTCCGGAATCTTTCAAAATATGCATTTGCTCTCATTTTCACCTCTGGAGGAAATTCCTCAGCGCACTGTGCACTGAAGGAAGAACCTGACATTTGGGGAAAACACTAGTGACCACCATCTTCTTTGGTAGTGTGGGGAGAGGTCCCAAGCCTTCCAAGTGGTTGGAGGTCTGTGCCATCTCTCTGACACCCCATCTAACAGTCCATGTGGTCCCTTGATTGTAACTGAGGGAGCAGGAATTGTGTTCACCGAATGAGGTAACGATATAGCTTGTTTAATGATCACTCAACAAATTATATTCTGGGTCCAACCCTGGTCAGAAAGGGAGTACTTGTTGAAGTGACTGGCATTCACAACAATATCCTTGTTATGACATTAATATTGTTGAAGTCCACATGTTGAAGTTCACAAGTTTTAAAGTTGCCAAGGTTGCAAGTCCCTGGACCAGAAGACCTCCTAGGTCCAGGGGTGGGTTGCAACCGGTTTGCCCTGGTTCGGATAAACTGGTAGCTAATTTTATATATTTTTAATGGCGGGTTTGGTTTATGATTGATTTATGGCCCAATTTTTTTGGTTGATTTATGGCCAAATCCCACACCTAGTTGGCCCCGCCCAACCCACCCCTCCCAAGAGTCTCCACATGGCCCGTTTTGGTTCCCAGGTAAGTACAGGGCCTGCACGGAGGCTCGGGAAGTGAAGAGAGCCTCTGAATCCCAGGGAAGCCATTTTCGCTCTCCCAGAGGCTCGAGAAAAGCCTACAGCGCCCTGTAGGAGACAAAAACGCCTCCCTCTGCCATGGTGCATGAGGCCAAATAGGCCATACCCACCATGGCCATGCTCACCCAGCAATTTTTGAAGCCCACTCCTGCCTAGGTTTCTTCTAATTTAATTATTTTATATTCTCCAGGCACAATATTTGGCTCTTTATCAGAATTTCTGATTAACTGACAAGATTGACTAGCCAAGTTGTATCAACAATCAGCTAAGGAGCGTGCTTTTCTTTTCATTTTTTGAAATTAAAAGACTGTTTTCCTTTACGTGAGCTATTTATCATGGCAGCTGGTGCTAAGTCTTATCCTTGTGGAATGGCTGGAACTCTTCTGGTTCCATAAAAAGATATTAGAAATTATAGAATCACAGCATCCTTAAAACTAACCCTGTGTTATGCCAGAATTTAATCTTAAATCTTCTCTCTTTCATAGAGTTCGAACTTAGAACAACATTGTTTAAAATTCCTCTCTTGTTGTTTATCCTCAACCTAGAAATAATAGGCAGCTTCAACCTAGAAATAATAGGCAGCTTCAAAAATCCTATTGTGTTAGTTTTATATGATATATAATGATTGTGTTTAATCCAGTTGTGCATAAGTTGAAGCCTTTTGGGTCCAAACTTTAATCAGATTTAAGGCCCTGTCAAACTGGCCGACGGATGCAAAACGTTTGTAAAAAGGAAACAGCGGACGAGCAAAATGTTCCATCCGTTGTTATCCACTCTCAAAAGGGGCAAAAATTTGCATAAAGAGAGCGGACAACACGGAAAGGAACGGACGGGGGGAGGACGCTAGGGCGGGGATGGAAAGCGGATGCTCCACGGAAGCCTAGCGGATTGAAGCGGATAGGAGCGGATGGCACATCCGCAGGGCTTCCGGGGGAGCACAACAAAGCAGACGCGCAGCGGATACAGCGGATGCAGAGCGGATGCCGAGCAGATGAAGCGGATGCAGAGCGGAAGCCTAGCGGAAGCCTAGTGGATGCCTAGCGGATGCCTAGCGTTCACTGCGCATGCGGGGAGGATGCATTGCGGTCAGCCCCGTGGATATAAAGAGAAGCAGCTCACAAGCAGGTCACCATTCAGAGGAAAGACCTGCTTCCAGAACAGCTTCCAGCTTGCCAAGCCTGCCAGCCTGCCAGCCTGCCAGCCAGCCAGCCAGCCAGCCAGCCAGCAACCCAACAACCATGGGAAGAAAAGGAAGCCTCTGCCATCTGCTGCCAGCCCTGGCAAGAGGGACAGGGCCACCCTCCACCCCTGGCCCTGACTCTGCTTCTGCTGGCTTCTGCTGCCCAGGCTCGCTCTTCTGGGGCTAGGGCTTCTGCTGATGCTGCTTCTGGCTGGTGGCTTCTGCTGGTGCTTACTCTGCTGATGCTGCTTCTGGTGGTGGTGCTTCTGCTGATGCTGCTTCTGGTGGTGGTGCTTCTGGTGGTAGTTACTCTGCTGGGCACTGCTCCTGGTGCTGGGGCTTCTGCTGGGGTTTTACCTGCTTGGCGCTGCTCCTGGTCCTGCTGGTCCTGCTGGTGCTCCTGGTCCTGCTGGTGCTCCTGGTCCTTCTGGTGCTCCTGGTCCTGCTCGTGATGCTGGTGCTCCTGGTCCTGCTGGTGCTGGTGCTGCTGGTCCTGCTTTTGCTGCTACTGTTCTTGTTGTTGCTATTGCTGGTGGTGGTGGTGTGGAGGAGCAGCCCCTACCTTGAAGCCCCTCTGATGAGGGCATGGCCCTGCAGAGGAGGAAGAGGCAGACGCGTGAACGGGAGAGGAGCCAATACTCATCGAAGAGGAACATGAGGAGGAGGTGCTTGAATGGCTCAGGGAGAATGATTATCTTTGGCAGAAGGGACACAGGCTCTACGCGAGACACAAAAGGAAGCAGGTGCTTGAGGAGGAGGGTGGTCTGGGCTACATTAGAGGTGCTCCTCGGCTGGTGGAAGCACATGCACACCTGGTACGGGAAGCTGCACTCAAGAAAATCTGGCCGGCTGCGGTTAAATACACATAGAGCTCGTGATGGCCAGGTGCAGTTTCCTGGAGGGTGAGATCCGCCACCGAGGAGCAGCCCCTCTCACAACCCTTCTCTCGAGCCTCTGAGCCATCTCTTCTGGCAAAGAGTTCTAGTAGCTCCTGTGCCAGGCAGGTATCTGTGGAGCATGCCATACGGAGAAGCCCCCGACAGCTGTACTACCCATGGGGGAGTGCATGGAGGATCCCCTGACGGCAGTGGGAGAAAAAGAGACGCCACTTCCACCACAGGCAACCCGAGTCACCCCCAGCTCACCTCCACAGAAAGGCAGAAAGCCAGAAAGGAGGGGCAGAGCCACACTGTCCTGCTGAGAGATAAGAGACACCATGGCAGAAGGAGATAGAGTCTCCTCTCTCAGCTGGTACACACCGACGCCCCAACCTCCAACGCAAGCCCTTCCTCACTACATCAACCAGACCCTATGAACATGTCGGAATCACAGTACCAGGTGATGAAGGACAGGATCACGGTCTTCTTCACAACCCTCAGACAAGCTGAACCTGCTCCCACCCAGTCAGCCTGCTCCTCACCCCAGGTGATGTCACTGCCCTTCCAAGGCTTTCCACAGGCCCTCACCTAACCTAGGCTACGGCTACCAGGAGGTCCAAGCACAAGCAGCCCTTCCCAGTCCAGGCCAGGTACATCGGAGCCACCGGTGCCACTGATGCCACCGATGCCACCACGCCACCAATTGCCAGCCACGCCACAGATTCCACCCATGCCACACGATGCCACTGACGCCAGTCCTCACCCAGCTGCAGACCAGACAGTCCCCACTACACTGCCCTTCCTCCATCCCACAGCCAAGCCGGCCTCAGAACATCTGTCATCAGTATTGGGGCTGACACCCCATGTTCATGGAGGAAGGGCTCTAACATCACAGGGCTGAGCCAGCTGTCTGAGAGCTTCCTAAACACACCGTCCCCTGTTGTCCTCTTGGGGCCAGGCACCCCAATGATGCCTCAGACCAGCACTCCAGCAGCAGCCACCTCCACAGCACCTGGACGCCTTCACCCCTGAGACGATGGGAATGCCTCAGACTGACTGAGAGAGTGCCAGAGACTGGGTGGCTACCTGTTGACTTTATTTCTGCTTTGGACACTTGACTTGGGTCATTTTCTTTTACAGCTTGTTATTATAAAGATATATCTTTGCTTCACTCAATAAAGTCTTGGTGGAAACTTTTAGAAATGTTTAGCCTTTGCATGCTTGTGGGATGGGTTAAGATAGCAGTGGGATGGGCAGGGATACCTTAAAGGATGGGTAATAGCTGTGGAGTGGGCAGGGATACCTGTGGGATGGGCAAGGTTACCTTTGGATGGGTAATAGCTGTGGGTTGGCAGGGATACCTGTGGGATGGCAGGGATACCTTTTGAATGGTAATAGCTGTGGGATAGATAAACCTCCAGTGCAAGCACTAGTGGGACTGTCATGGTCCACCCTCCCAGGTGCCACACCTATGGCCCTTTATTATCAATAATAATGTAATCATTCATCCACATATGTCAACATAAACACAACTCTTTATTAATGCCTGTTCATTGTAAGGCCCACCCAACATACATGGCACAATCTCATCAGTGTGATGAGACAGGCTGAAGGAAGCATCCATTATATATCTATCATCCTGTCTTGCCACCTCCACTGCTCCAGCTGGGGAGTTGCACCAGTGTTTTCAGGAGGTTGTGCTGCTTCTTCCCTTCACGTGAAGCTCTGTGGGGGCCTTGCACATCCAGAGTGTCTATCAGGTTTCCCGCTTGCCTCCATTCACCAGGCTCCATGTCCCCATTCGCCTTGTTGGAGGTCCACGAGCCTGTTCTGCAAGACCAGGTAGCGGGTGCGCATGAGATTGTGCAGGATGCAGCAAGCTTCCACGATCCTCCTCACGGTCTTCTGGGTGATGCTGCATGGTGATGAGAAGTACCTGGAACCTATTGGCCAGGATGCCAAAGGCGTTCTCCACCACCCGCCTTGCCCTGGACAGCTGTAGTTGAAGATCCCTCTTCACGGGTGGAGTCTGGAACTGTCGGGCTTCATGAGGTTAGGTTCTGAGGGCGAAGGCGTCATCCCCCATGATGAAGTAGGGCACATCTTGCGTGTCGTTGGGCAGGGGTCTGGATCTGGGAAGCCCATGATGAGGTTGCGTTCCAGCCCCTGCTTGAGGTGACTGGCGTTGTATAACCTGGGCATCTGAAGCTGAACCCCATTGCCTGAAGCATCGAGGTACATGAACTTGTAGTCAGCATCGACCATGGCGAAGAGGAATGATGCTGAAGAAGCCCTTGTAGTTGAAATAAGTGGACCCTGAGTTGGCTGGAGCTTTGCAGGCCACGTGCTTCCCATCTATGGTCCAACGGTGTGGGAAAGTTCCACCTCTGATACCACTGCTCTGCAACTTCTTCCAGCCTTCTTCAGTGGAGGGGCACTGGAAGAGCACCTCCAGGTATTCTTCGATGAGGCCTGCACAAGTCTCTGACCACAATGCTGATGGTATTGTGTGGCACCCTCCAGCCATACTGCATGCTCCTGTAGGTGGTCCCTGAGCCAGGTGGCGCAGAGTCAGTGCCACCTTGAGCCCAGGGTCCAGGCTGGGCCGGAAGTTGGTGTTTGCCTTGGTCAACCTGGGTCTCAGCCGCTCCACAACTTCGTCAAACATGGCTGGAGGCATCCTCATAAAGTTCTGGATGCACGAGTGTCTTTGTTCCTCAGCCACCATCAGCTTGTTGTACAGTCCGTACTCTGCTCTTCTCCCGATCCATCTTCAGACCCAGACGCTTCTTGGTCACCTCCTTTTCTTCCCGTAGAACAGTTGAAAGAGCCTGCAGATGGCTTCGCATGTTGCAGAACGATGGTGGCTACCAAAAGGACTGTGTTATGATCCATGGTGGAGATGACTGGATGCTGTGGATGAACAAGAGCCATATGAAGGCTGCAGAGGTCTGCACAGCAAGGCTGCTGGACTGAAAGTGGAGAATGCAGGTGAGTTGCTCCCCCTTTTTATAGGCAATATAAGGTTTTCCACTAGGTGTCCTTTTTGCATACTCTAGGCATCTCTAGACATCCTTAATATCCGAGATAGGTCCCCTCTGTGAACATTTTTTCCGTTTTAATCCTTTGTTTCCGTGCTGCATCCACTTTTCATCCTTTCTCCGTTCGTGCTAGCTAATGCTGCGCGTCTGTTCCTGTCTGTTTCGCTTCCTCCCTGTGTCCGTTTTCGTTGGAGCGGATGTGAGTTGCACGGATGCGCAGCGGATGCCTATCGGATATAGCGGATGCGTAATGGATGACGACGGATATAGAACGGATGTTCCCCGTATGCGTAGCAGATGCAGAATGGACGTTGATACATTTTCCGCTCAAAAAGTTTTGAGCAGCTCAAAACTTTTTTGAGCGGATGGAACCTCAGTCGACGGATGCGTGGATGGATAGAGAGGATGAAAAACGGACTCAGTGAGTACACAACAGATGAATTCGCGTTAACAACAGATGGCAAGTGTTTCTCTCCGTTTTACATCCTCTTTCCATCCGTTGGTGCAGTGTGACATGGGCTTTAGGAATCAATCCAATCTGAACATTTGGACTGACAGAAAAACTGAATTTGGGCAATAGGTTGACTCAGCCTTATGAAGTCGGTGAAATGAGGACCCAGATTGTTGGGAGAAATATGCTGACTCTGTAAACTCTTTCAAACTCTCTGATTCTTTCAAAGTGCTGAGTTGACAGGAGCTGGAGTGTTTAACAGGAGCTCACTTCACCCCACAACAGGTCTTGAACACAAGGCTGCCAATTGTTCACCCAGCATTCTAACCTCATTCTTAATATTGCAGATAACTTGATATGATCCTGTGCTGTATAATATTAACTCATGAAGTATCCTTTATTCACTCTAGCTTCAATTTTCCAACTTACTTTATGGATCTATTTCACCATAGATTCAGTCCTAGAGTCAGATTCTAACAAGTTTCATTTTTAAATGTCAATATTGGGGCCAATTTTTCATCATTTTTTTTACTCTTCCATCAAAGGAGAAGTAAAGAAGGTTTGCAGGTACATGCCACAACAGTTTATTATCTTGAAATATTTCCTGCCTACAGTGTTAAACAAGTAGTATCACCATTTTAGGCTGAAAGTGTTGAACAAATGACATTTTAGGCTTGAAAATGCTGATCATTTCCTTTGAATCTTTCATCATCTCATTTATCATGCCATATGCATTTTCTCTGGAAAAAGTGACTGAATTCTTCTGTATTTAAAACAAAAACAAATTATGTTTTTTATATTTTACGTGTCCCAAACCTAGTAGGTATTTATTTCCATGGGAACAGGCCAGTAACAAAACTCTCCTGCCTCAAGCCAAAAATGCTAAGCAAAATAAACAGACCCATAGATTCCCCATTAGGAATTTATTTCCAAGCACTTTTAGTCCCTATGACTCAGCGTTACTTCCAAGTAATTCCATCCATTAAACATGTTGACATGTTCAGCTATGGAATTCAGTGCAATTTTTCTCATTTACTTTGATCCATTTAGCCACTCCTATGCCTAATTTTTGATGCTCAACCATAGAACAAGCCATCATGCCCAAACAAAAAGCCAGCAAATTTGGTCCAGGGCTTAGAATCATAAGATCCAAGAATTGGAAGAGGGCATTTAAATCAAAAATTCAATCTATATCTGAGACAGTTGTCCCAAAGGCAACCTGACTCACTAGGTTTTTTTCTTTGTAAACATTTTGCTTTTCATCCAAGAAGTTTCTTCAATTCTTCTTGAATGAGAAGCAAAATATGTTCCAAGAAAAAAACCCAGGAGAGTCCAATTGCCTTTTGGAAAAGCACCGATGGAACAACCATGACCTGGATGACTGAGAATTTCCATAGACCTCTGAAACAGTTGTCCATCTAGCTTTTACTTCGATTTAAGGAAAGATTCACCACTCCGTCTCATTGATTCCTGTTCTATATGTAAATGGGTGACTCCAAATCTACAAATCTGATTGGCCAAGAAAACTAAGCATTGGATTGGTTCAAATCCAAAAGAGCTGCTGAAAGCGGCAAATTTAAGGAATGCCATTAGGCTACAAGCAGGCAGGCCGTTACTGACTAAGTGTGAATAAAGCCTTTTGTTGTTGGAACCCGGTCTACCTCGTGTGTTTTCCGAATAAAACAATTCCATTGTCAAATTTACCCTTATTAAGCAATAATGAGGCATCACTATGATACCTGGTACATCCAAAATGAACATGGGGTTCTAAGAAAAGGCTAGAACTTATTTGTGGTAGTTTACCCCATTACAATTCTGGTCCTGTGAATGGTGGTTGCAGCTCCATAAGTAACTCATATGGTTATTATTTACAGATTTGATCTTGCATTTTATGGATTTTGGCATGTTTGTATAATTGCTAGACTTTAAAGTTCATATTAGAGCCAGTTTTATGTGGTAATTAAGGCACCAGGCTAGAAACGAAGTGACCTGGAATTCTAGTTCCATACAGCCAGTTTGGTGACCTGGGCTAGTCACTTTCACTTGGTCCTAAGAAGGAGACAATGTCAAATCACTTCTGAAAAAGCTTGCCGAGAAAACTGCAGGGACTTGTTCAGGCAATCTCCAAGAACTGGACACAACTGAATGGAAATTTAAAAATGCTGATATTATCTTTGTGAAATGTACCCAGCTGATTTTAACCAGAAAAGACAGGTTCTAAATATGACAAATATATAAACTGTGGCATATTGTATAAGCAGATACGGAAATTTCAGTTGCTGGAGGATAGTCCTGGGAGGCCTATGCAGACAGGGTGATGAATTCAGTGTTGCTGCAGGAATTCTCAGAGCTAATAAAAATCTCAGCTCCAACATCATGAGGACTTGCCAGAAAAGAGCAGCTCCCAGGGCATCTTTATGTCATAATTAGGGCAAATAAGAGAGAGAGAGACAGAAATCCCTTGATATTAATCAGGATGATGTACACAGGAACTTTATTATAATGTTACTTCTTGTGCTATGAAAGCAGTTTTTTGCATTTATACATTGCAGTAATCCATAATTAGCTCAGCCTGTTAAGTTAGTTACAATAAGTTGGGTTCAGACATTAGGCCAAAAACAACAAAGTCATAATAGGGATTGGCACTAGATGAAGCAGGTTTGCTTGTCCATCCAAGCTAACTATCAGATCCACCATCTTTGGCTTGGTGCCACACTGGTGTCCTACCTTCAAAAGATAGGGTGAGGGGAAGGAATTGGGAAGAATTCAATGGGCAGCAATAAAGCTGTGTGCATTCTTGTTTGGGAATTTGGGAGGGGCGATGACAGCTGAAGAAAAGCAGATCGCCATGGGACCAGTTCATGCCAAGGCATCTTCAAGGCCGTTTGCCCTGAATGTGGAAAATGTACTAGCTGAAACCCCTCAGAGTTCCCATAACATTTAGGAGGCATTGCATTGTTTGGGTTTGGACTGGTCATGGGGAGAGGGACCAGACTGAAAGGAATAGTTTTACAAAAACTCAGATTCCCCCTGACTTGACTGCAATCAGCATCTTTTAGTAAAAATGCATTTCACTTCAACCAAGTGGAGTTGAGGGTTTTTCTTCCCTAAGGGATCGCACTGGGGCAGGTCTGACACTAGCATTCTCTACTGTGCTAATCATCCTACAAAATACAATTAGCGATACTTTCAGTATTTTGGTATCCACTGGATATTGATCTTGGGGCCGTCTTTATGAACTTGTATATTTAGGGGAGAAATGGTTTATTCTTTATGCTTTTCCTGGACAAACTTTTTCTCTGTGAGAGACTGAGAGATAGAAAGAAAAAAAAGCCTCTGAGAATGGCTCATTTTTCTTAAGAGAAATTCTGAACCTATGTGATTATTTTTACTGTTAAGCTAGTGATTGGAATAACTAAGAAGGGTGGAGAAGAGACAATAAGAGACTTTAATTCAATATGATATTATGTGCTTATCCCTTTGGAATGTGGAAGGAATATTTACTTAAAGGGCCACTTCCTAAATACTAGAGTAGAATACAACTTCTGGGCCCATCTTGGCTGTACAAACCAAGAACAAAACATATCCTGACATGCCTTTAAGGACAAAAAAACATTTTTGAATAGCAACGTATTATTTGTTATTTCAGTCATTTTTTATCTTCTTGTGGAAGGCAATATGGAAGCAACTGCTTCTGTGAAGGATTGTGTACATGTAGCACAAGCAACAAACTAATGTTTGTATTCAAAGAGATATTTTGATTCCTGTCCATGAGCAATATTATGAAACCATAACCCCAATCTTTCTCAACCTGGGGACCTCCAGATGCTGCCCTAAGTTTTCCTTCTTACACAATTCAAAGTGTCAGTATTAATTTTGACGGCTCTAAATTACTTCTGCATTCAGTATCCAATCGATCTTTCTTTCCGCAAAAATCTGTTAATAAATGATTAAAATGGACTATGAATGCTAACATGCTTGTGAAGAAGGCCCAGAAGAGGCTGTACTTCCTGAGAATGCTCAGGAAGTTAAATCTATCTCAGCATCTACTTCTGTCCTGCTACAGCAGCACCATTGAGAGTATCCTGACATATGACATTCTTGCATGGTATGGGAACAGATCTGTAGCAGACAAAAAAGCTCTACAAAGAATCATTAAAACTGCCCAGAANAAGTTGCACAACATTCTCAGAGATTCTTCCCATCCTGCTTACAATCTTTTTGGACTGTTGCCTTCTGGCAGAAGATACAGAACAATTAAAACTCAGACCATGCGTTTTCCGAACAGTTTTTATCCCAGAGCTATATAATTGCATTTAACAATGAATTGAAGGACCACCATCGGTGAGCTGTTGGACAGTATTACTTGGTCTGTAGTGTGGATGCTTGTGTGTTTTTAGGAGGCGGGGAATTTTGGCAGGTGGAGGGGTGTTTGGGGATTTTCATATGAGTGTGCATGTTGGGTCTTGTCTCTGGGTGCGATGAGAATTTCATTGTATGTATACTGTGCATGTACATACAATGACAGTAAAGAATTCAATTCAATTCAAAAAATGTAACATCGGGTAGGTCATGTGATGACCTGTTTAAGGATTGGCACCACTTATGACCAATAATTCCAGGCTCAATTACTCTTGTAAGTCAAGGACTACTTGTACTGTGTACATTCAGCTCAAAGAAAACAAATGTTTTTTTGAGCCCAAATGAAGATGCAACTGAAAACAAATAAAAGGAAAGTCAGCATATTGAGATATCAATCCATGCTCTGCTTGAAATTGCAAAATCGTTTGAAGTTATACTGTAACTTCAGTAGCTGGTGATTGGAGCAAGAGATAAGTAAGAGAGAAGAGGGACATGTTGATTTCATGTGCTCCACTGTCTTGCACATCACTCTTATATGTCACACCGAAATAAGATACTGCTGATTCTCTGGATAAGGAGTAATGGACTGTTGCTCTTTAGATGATAGAACAACCTGTCCATCTCTAGAGATGTAATGATGCTGTGATTATGCGGGTTTTCTTTATGTTCCAAAGTTTCCATCCAACCAGGAGGTGACTAAAGGCAGAAAAAAACTAGTCAGGACCTGCTGAATACCACCTCTGCAAACATCTTCTTTGACAAGTCAAGGAGGACCCTCCAAATTTGCACCAGCTCTTTATGGGGCGATGCAACCTCATTCAGAGACAAAAGATGGAAAATATCTATCTTGGGAGGTTTTCAGAACCTACTAATTGCTTAGTCTTAGCAGGGTTGATTTGGAACTTGTTCTTCCCATCCATGGACAGCCCCCAAATCCATGCCCAGAGGTGGCAGATTGGCAATTCCCCAGATCAGCCATGGACTTAAAGAAGCATTCCTTCATCTTCAATCATTTTAAAACTATCCAAGATCCATCTGTCTCTTTTAGGAAGGAACATAAATGCCACACAAATAAGAATCTCATCCCACCCCATTCATCCCCATCCTTTTCTCTGATAAGAACGTGCTTTGCCCAGAACAAAACTGTGACATTCTATCAATCCATAAGACGTTTTTATAGCATAAAATGTAAAATGGCATCCAAAGCTAAGCTCCAAATTAAGCATGTGAAGTTTAAGTGAAATATGCAGCAAAGACCTACATGTGCCCAGAGCTATTTTTACAGAAGACTGTTGGTCTTGGCATAACAATACATTCCAGAAATAGTCCTTTGTTCCTATCAAAGCCAAGACTATGCTTGCCTGCCTTTCAATTCCTCCTTTTCCTTAATATTTCTGCCCAAATGTGGTGGTTCGCATAGTCTTGATTTACAGTCAACAAGGATTAGGTAAAAACAATGTAAAAGACAGCCAGGATGACTTTTTGCAAGTCATAATAATTTTTATTTTTAAAAAATTGGAGACCCAGAGATGCAAGGGCATCTTAAATTCCACATTTAACTATTGTGGACATCCCTCTTTTCCCCTACCAACCACTCCAATCTGTTCCACCTCCAGAAAGTTCCAAAATTCCTTGACCAATGTAGAGGAATCTAGAGAGGGGAAAGAGTGGTGAGATGACCACCTTCAAGGATTTCCAACAACAAAAATTTCTCCAAACTTCAAAATAAGGTGAGCAACTCATGTTCTACGGTTGCCCATCTTACTTGTGATTCCAAATCACAGCAGGGTCACGTCCCAATATTATTTAGCAAAATGGTTAATTTTCAACAGTGGAAATCCATTAAGGTTCTATTAAGGGTTACCAAAGAAAATAATGCATCTATTTTAATCTTGATCAAAAAAACCAACTTTATATTCTTCCCTTTACTTTTAACAGTCTTGATGTTTAATACCTTCAAAGAATGTCCTGGAATTTTATTACTTTTCCATTTTTCTTTGTCTTTTCTTTAAAACCTTAACAAGACTTGTAAAATCCAATATGAAAATGTTATCTGCATTATTCCTTTGGTTTGATATTTATGTGTCCCTTTTAATTATTAAGATACCCCCCAGTTTCATTTGTATATCCTCTGTAATAGATTTTTTTCCATATTGGTGTTGTAAGTCTATCTTTTTAAAATCCATTTTCCGATCAGTTTCATTATTGTCAAGTAGAACTTTCTCCTCTTCCATCATACCATCTTTTAAATACAGTTGTCTATGATGACAGACATACTTAAAATTAACTTTTGTGTCCATTATTCCTAAATATCCTCCAGTGTTAAATTATTCTGCTCTATTCACTTATAAAATGTAAGATCTTCTTGGGTAATTTTTACTGTCAGTATTTTCTGGTTTATGTCCAGGATATGAGGCATCTGTAGATATTTTCTTAGCCCTCTTTCTGGTTCATACAATATACAGATCCTCAATGGAAGGCAGGCTGGTTGCAATTATTCTTTTTTGCAGCCCTAACTATCTGTAGAAGTCCGTACCTGACTTGTTTGGTTGCTGTGCCAAACCAGACAATTATTGAGGTACAAATGACAGATTAAATAATTCCTCTGTAGAACTGTATCAGCAGCTCCTTGGGCAAACTGTGTTTTCTGAGTTGACACAGGAAGAACATTCCTTGTTGTTTCTTTTTAATAATGATTCTAATATTTGGTGTCCATTTCAAGTCCTTGGAGTTAATAGAAACTTTAAAATGTGAAGGTCTCTACCATTGATACTGCGTTGCCTAATACAGTATTGGTGCTGCCCAATACAGTGTTGGCGAACCTTTTTGGAACAGTGCGCGTGCATGTGCAGGAGAGTGCTGGAAACCGGAAGAGCAGCACCTGGGCATGCATGTTTCTGCTGGGAAGCCGAGCTTCTAGTTTCCAGCGTGCACATGCATGCCGGCCATCTGGTCTTCCAGTATCTGGCATGGATGCATGCACAAAGACCAGCTGGAGACCAGAAACTCAGCTTCCCGGTGCGCACATGCACACCAGGGACTGCTCTTCTGGTTTCCAGCACTTCCACGTGCACAAAGACCAGATGGCCGGAAACCGGAAAAGCAATGGGTGAGATTATTAATCTCTCTTGCAGAGAGATTACTCTGCAGTGCCACTTCCAGCACATAGGTTCACCATCACGGGCCTAATATTATCAGAGATGGTAGAACAGGAGAGCTTCTTCTAAAATCCATTACCATCTCTACAGTTTTAAGAGCATTCAGTTCCAGCTTGTTCCAGCTGCACCACAGGGTCAATTTAGAAGACCAGCTCATTTCTTCTCCAGAAGAAGGACATTTGAAAAGAGCTGAAATATTTATTCTGGGCACAAAGCAATACATTTCAAGAGTTCAAGATATTTCGTAAACAAGGGTACACACATTGTACTTTTTAAGTCTAATCCTTTGGCTCAGCCTGATTCATCTCCACAAGTTCACAAGTTATGGTTGGAAACAGTTCAAGAACACAGCTATTCACTTCTAAATGTTCAGATAGTGCAAAGTCATGGCATGCCTTGAATTTACAAGGAATCTCATCAACCGTTCTGAAGTTTCTACATTTCCCTCCAACAATAGAAATCTTTAAAGAACATCAGGAAATGAAAAGCATTTTGCAAGTCCTCATCGGTTGGTCCTGGTGCCGTTTTTTATTACGAGAAGAAAGCAGCTATTGAAGGAAAGGGCATTTGTTTTCCTGATGTTTATAATCATCACAAATTCTTGCAAGATCCATTTTAAATGTGGTGGATGAAAGGGGGGAAATGAACTGGCAATTGAAATTCTGGAATGCCTGTCAAATTTCGTTAAAAGATTATAGCATCCTCCACTTTATCTCCAACGTTCGCACGATAGAAACTAAAAGAGGCATGTTTCCTACACTGAGCTAAGTCACAAATATAATCATATAATAAGCTAATTTATTTATATCAGATCCATGGCTAACGGACTAAATCCAATTGTGTTGGTTTGTAGAATAGTCACCGAGCAGCCATCTTTTACTCCAGCCTGTGGTGCAAATCTAGACAAAAACACATTTTGCGCTACGTTCTTGCTTTCTTAACCAGGATTAATCCTAAACCAGGATTAAGCCTGACCATCAATGGTCAGATTCACATATCTCACCGTCTAAACCATGGTTTATAAGCCAAAGCAGCTAAGCGTATTCTGCATGCTAAGTCTTAATGTGGCTTTTTTTTTCTAGCTCTTTTTCTGCGTCAGTTTTCTATATTTTTATCTTTCTTGGATTTTAACTTGGAGTTCTATGTCAACCCAACTACATTATGCTGCATCTGACTGAAGCTTAGCACAAGCATTTTCAAATTTGTGGTGCCCAACACCATATGAATTAATGTGATACCCTTCCCCCATTCATAAATTCAATGATACCATTAGAGATACTAATCAGCAGGAAACAAATATGTCACTTCCTTTTATTAATCATTTTAAAACCTATTATTAAATGCAGGTAGTCCTTGACTTACATCAGTTCATTTAGTGACCATGCAAAATTACAGCAGCACTATGACTGTTTTTCACACTTAAAAGCATTGTAGCATCCCCATGATCATGTGATCAAAATTCAGCTGTTTGACAACTGATTCATATTTATGATGGTTGAAGTGTCCAGGGGTCATGGGATCCCCTTTTTGCGACCTTCTGACAAGCAACGTCAATGGGGAAGCCAGATTCTCTTAACAACTATGTAGTGATTCCCTTAACAAACGTTGTCAAGAAAGGTCTTAAAATGGGGCAAAACTCACTTAACCAATGTCTCGTTTAGCCACAGAAATGTTGAGCTCAAATTGTGGTTGTAAGTCGAGGACTACCTATAACCACTGGCACTGGGTTCCCACAACACTCCAATCACCAATTAGCTAAACAGAGATTAGCAAAGTCACGCAACTGCCAGTTTGTTCTTCAGGGTAATCAGATCTCCCAATCACTTCTTCTAGGAGCAACAAGAATGGAAGAGTAGAGCGAAGAGAAGAGAAGAGAAGAGAAGAGAGGAGAGGAGAGGAGAGGAGAGGAGAGGAGAGGAGAGGAGAAAATAGAATAGAGTAAAATAGAGTAGAGTAGAATGGAATGGAATAGAATAGAATAGAAACAGAATAGAAATAACAGAGTTGGAAGGGACCTGGGAGATCTTCTAGTCCAACCCTTGCCTAGGCAGGAAACCCTATACCACTTCAGACAAATGGTTATCCAACAACTTTTTAAAAACTTCTGGTGTTGGAGCATTTGCAACTTCTGGAGGGAAGTTGTCCCACTGATTAATTGTTCTCATTGTCAGGAAGTTTATCCATAGTTCTAGGTTGCTTCTCTCCTTGATGAGTTTCCACCCATTGCTTCTTGTCCTGCCCTCAGGGGCTTTGGAGAATAACTTGACTCCCCCTTCTTTGTGGCAGCCCCTGAGATATTGGAACAGTGCTACCATGTCTTCCCTGGTCTTTCTTTTTCATTAGACAAGAAGATGAATGCCCCTAACCTCATCGGGTCTTTTCCCGTATAAGATTAAGAGTATCTTGGCGACGTTTCGGCGAGGGTACCACTTGCCATCCTCAGGCTGGTGCTTTCGGCTTCGTGCCAGTGCAAGCAGTGTGTGATCAGAGCTGCCGTCTCTCTATAAATACTTGGTGGTGGGGGCTGGTGTGCTGGGCTGGTTGGTTGCGCTGCTGCCTGTTGATTGGTTGATGGAGTTGATGTTTGGTATAATGGGCTTGTGTGATGGCCTTGTGAGTTTTATTTTGGAGATATCCTGGATCTTGTGCTATAATCTCCTGGTTGTTTGTTTTGTAGTGATCTTTTTTCCATTAGCCTCTCGTGTTTTAATGGCTTGGGTAATGGGTTGTGTGATGGGCTTGCGAGTTTTTTTTTTGTGATATCCTGGGTTGTAATTTCCTGTAATCGTTTGTGTTTTGATCTCTTTTCCATTAGCCTCCTGTGTTGTAACGGCTTGGGTAATGGGCTGTGTGATGACCTTGTGAGATTTATTGCTGTGGTATCCTTGGTCGCTTTTTTCGGTGCCGTTGTAACTTTGAACGGTCACTAAAAGGAACCGCATTGTAAGTCAAGGACAACTTGAATTCTGTTCTGTCAGAGATACTAATAACTTTCTAGAAATAAGGAGATTTTTTTTTGACAGTGAGAACGATCAACCAATGGAGCAGCTTGCCTTTGGAAGTTGTGGGAGCTTCATCACTTGAGACTCTCAAAAAGAGACTGGACTGCCATTTGTCAGAAATGGTACAGGGCACGGGGTCTCCAACCTTGGCAACTTTAAGACTTGTGGACTTCAACTCCCAGAGTTCCTCAGCCAGCTTTGGGAGTTTTGATTTTGATTTATTTGATTTGTCAATCGCTTACAAGACAATAGGTATAAGTATAAACATAGTTATGAATACATGGATACATATAAGAAAAATAAAAGAAACAATAGGACAGGGACGGTAGGCACCTTGGTGCACTTATGCACGCTCCCTACAGACCTCTTAGGAAAGGGATAGTAGACAGTCTAAGGTTAAAGTTTTTGGGGTTTGGGGAAAAAAAACCANCACATCTAAGCTCCTATTCAAATTCTAAATAATCCTTAGATGTCAACAAAGAGTTGTGGGAGCTTCATCACTGGAAGCTTTCAAGAGAATGGACTGCCATCAGTCAAAAATGGTGTAGAGTCTACTTGGGCGGGGGGGGGGGGTTGGACTAGATGACCTACAGGGTCCCTTCCAACTCTGGTTCATCAAATATTCTCCGCCGCCACCTGTTGACAGCCCGGCGCCGAACAAGACACCCCAGGCCGCCATTGGCTCCGCTGCGCCTGCCGCGCATCCAACCGGCGGAGGCGGACCGGGATGGCGCCGGGTATAAACAGGCTCCCGGGCTGAGGGACGGGCGCGCTTGGCGAGCAGCATCCGCCGCGATGGGGGAGGCGGCGCAGGGAGACGCGGGGCGGGAGCGGCTGCCTCAGATGCGGCTCGGCTGCCTCTCCGGGTCCCGGGCGCCGAACCTCCTCCTCCTCCTCTTCCTCTTCCTCTTCTCCCCTTGGACCCTGGCCGAGGTTTGCCTCTGCGCGTCGAGCTGCGCGGTTGGGAAAAGCGAGGCCTCCGCTGACGCCGCCTCACGCTCTTTGCTCTTTGCAGGGTCGCAGCCCGGAGCGCCGGTGCCGCCTGCCGTGCGAGTGCCCCGCGGAGCCGCCCGCCTGCGCGCCCGGCCTGGCGCCGGTCTTGGACGGCTGCTCCTGCTGTCTGACATGCGCCCGGCAACGCGGGGAGAACTGCTCCGAAGCGACGCCCTGCGACGAGAGCGCCGGCTTGTACTGCGACCGCGGGGCGGGAAGGGAAGCCGGTCTGGGCGTCTGTGTGGGTAAATGGCTCTCGCTCTCCCTCTGCCCTGCCGGCACTTTCGGCCTCTTGGACGGGGCTTTCCTGCCGTTCCCAGCCCGAGAGGCGCCGTCTCTCAGAGGGAGCTTCTGAGGGAGCCTCTTCCTCGCGGGTGGCCTACCTTCCCAGATGGGCTTCCCCAGTGGCTCGGGAAATAGAAATAAGAAGGAAGAAATGGAAATGGAAATAAAATAGAATCAGGAAATAGAAAATAAGAAATGGAAAATGGAAAATAAGAAATAGGAAATAAGAAAAGGAAAATAAGAAATAAGAAATGGAAAATAGGAAATGGAAAATAAGAAATGGAAAATAGGAAATAAGAAATGGAAAATAAATGGAAAATAAGAAATAGGAAATAAGAAAAGGAAAATAAGAAAGAAAAATGGAAAATAGGAAATGGAAAATAAGAAATGGAAAATAAGAAATAAATGGAAAATAGGAAATAGAAAATAAGAAATGGAAAATAAGAAACAGAAAATGGAAAATAAGAAACGGAAAATAGGAAATAAGAAACGGAAAATAGGAAATGGAAAATAAGAAATGGAAAATAAATGGAAAATAAGAAATAGAAAATAAGAAATGGAAAATAGGAAATAGAAAATAAGAAATGGAAAATAAGAAACAGAAAATGGAAAATAAGAAACGGAAAATAGGAAATAAGAAACGGAAAATAGGAAATGGAAAATAAGAAATGGAAAATAAATGGAAAATAAGAAATAGAAAATAAGAAATGGAAAATAGGAAATAGAAAATAAGAAATGGAAAATAAGAAACAGAAAATGGAAAATAAGAAACGGAAAATAGGAAATAAGAAACGGAAAATAGGAAATGGAAAATAAGAAATGGAAAATAAATGGAAAATAAGAAATAGAAAATAAGAAATGGAAAATAGGAAATAGAAAATAAGAAATGGAAAATAAGAAACAGAAAATGGAAAATAAGAAACGGAAAATAGGAAATAAGAAACGGAAAATAGGAAATGGAAAATAAGAAATGGAAAATAAATGGAAAATAAGAAATAGAAAATAAGAAATGGAAAATAGGAAATAGAAAATAAGAAATGGAAAATAAGAAACAGAAAATGGAAAATAAGAAACGGAAAATAGGAAATAAGAAACGGAAAATAGGAAATAGGAAATGGAAAATAAGAAATAGGAAATGGAAAATAAGAAATGGAAAATAAATGGAAAATAAGAAATAGAAAATAAGAAATAAGAAATGGAAAATAGGAAATAGAAAATAAGAAATGGAAAATAAGAAACAGAAAATGGAAAATAAGAAACAGAAAATAGGAAATAAGAAATGGAAAATAGGAAATAAGAAATGGAAAATAAGAAACGGACAATAAGAAATAAGAAACGGAAAATAGAAGGAAAGGACCCTGTTTGAGAGAAGAGGAGTCTGAGATCCACAAGATTTCCCAATGAAGCACTCTGAGGCTTCCCATGAACCCCATTCTGTAAATCTTGGCAACTTTAAGTCTTGTGGACTTCAACTCCCAGAATTCCTCAGCCAGCGGTAACTGCTATGGCAGCATTTCTCACCTTGGCAACTTCTCAGGTGCCTGGACTTCAATTCCCAGGATTTTTAATGCTGACTGGGGAATTCTGGGAGTTGAAGTCCACAAGTCTTAAAAGTTGCCAAGTTTGGGGACCCCTGTTTTAAAGACAAAATGTGACCTGTTCTTCCTCAGGGTTTCTCAACCTTGGCAGCTTTAAGATGTCTGGACTCCAACTCCCAGAATTCCCCAGTCAGCATTAAGAATTCTGGGAATTGAAGTCCAGGCACCTGAGAAGTTGCCAAGGTGAGAAACACTGCCACAGCAGTTACTGCTGCTTGGAAGACTTGAAAAGAAGGAGAGGCGGTTTGCCACTCCTGGCCTGAACTGAAGTTCTCAGTTTGCACCCTCTTCCTATTGTAATTTGTAATGTAATAGAAGGTGTGTGTGTGGGGGGGGGGAACTATATTTGAATTAAACCACATTTTGGTTTGGCTGTAAATGTTAGTTAATTCAGTACTGTAGTTGAATTTAGCCATATTTTATCTTGAATTGATCTAAGTTTTGGGGGATGGTTGCTTGTGTTGTCTTTTGCCGAATATAAAGGCCAGGGGCTTCTGATCTATCTCAATTAAAAAAAATAACCCACCTAAAAAAGCTTGCCTGGGCAGAGTAGCTAAGTAGAGAAAGGTCTGGTTACTATTTGGATGGGAGACTGTCAGTGAATTCTGGGGCAGACTGAAAAATCCAAATAATAATCAAGGAGGCATCCCAAAGGTACCTTTTGAAGAGGCAGCTGGACTTTCTGGTTTTTTCCTTGGAAGTATTTCGCTTCTCATCCAAGAAGCTTCTTCAGCTCTAGATGGTGGGGAAATTTTCAGTCAGAGCTGAAGAAGCTTCTTGGATGAGAAGCGAAATACTTCCAAGGAAAAAACCAGAAAGTCCAGTTGCCTCTTCAAAAAGCACCCTTGGGACAACCAAGACCTGGATGACTGGGAATCTCCATAAATCAAGAAGGCAATGGCCACAGTGGTGCCAAGAATGCTGTATGGATGTGCATGAAATCACCAGGAGTTGAATTCAGCTTGAAGGTGGCTTAATCTTTTTGCTGGATTTAAGATCTTTTTCACACTGGTTTTCTTCCCTGCTCTTGCTAGAGATACCTGAGTATTCCAAACAGGCGAGATCAAGGGTCTTTAAACTTGGCAAGTTTTAAAACTTACGGACTTCAACTCCCAGAATTCTACAGCCAGCTAGTCTGGCTGAGAACTCTGGGAGTTGAAGTCCACAAGTCTTAAAGCTGTCAAGCTTGAAGACCCCTGGGCTAGATTCACACACAGCTTGATTGATTTGTGTGTGTGTGTTTTTTTCTCTTCATGCTTCAGATCTTGAAGGAGACAACTGTGTTTTTGATGGGACTATTTATCGAAGTGGTGAGACCTTCCAGCCCAACTGTAAATACCTCTGTACCTGCAGGGATGGACAGATCAGCTGTGTGCCCCTCTGCAAAGTTGATTTGTTGCTTCCTGGCCCCAAATGCCCCTTCCCAAGGAAAGTTGAAGTCCCCAAGGAATGCTGTGAACAATGGTCATGTGATCCAAAAACAGAGGACACCGCAGACTTTGCAATGGAAGGTGTGTAAAGGTTTGTAGAGTAGTGTCTTTGCTTCTTCAGAGGCATCTATTGTGCTCTTGTGACTCTTCTAAATAGATAAGTTGTGACTTATTTATTTTTTTATTATTCTTTTTCGCATTTTACTTTATTATTCGCTTTTTCGCATGTTAATCTTCATCTTAACATTAACGGTACAGTGACATCATTATTACATATACCAATCTCATATAAATATATACATTGATATACATTTGTCTATAATTTTCTTATCTCCTTTATTCTTATTTTTATTGTTCAACCATTTGTACCAATTGTCCCAAATTTCATAATACTCTCTTTTTTATCCTTTAATTTTAACGTAAGTTAAAATTACAGCACCATTTCAGCACAATCTAAAATTTTTTGAATTTCTAATTCCTCTGAGGGCATGTTATTTTATTTCCAACATTGTGCGAATGCTATCCTTGTTGCTGTCAATATGTGTAATAGAATATATTTAATCTTTTCACTGTCTTTCCCTTTAATTATTCCCAACAAGAATGTTTCCGGTTTAAACTCTATCCGATTTTCCACTATTTCTTGTAACCAACTCCATATTTTGGTCCAGTACTTTTGAATTTCTGGGCATAACCACCACATATGGTAGAAGGTATCCTTGGTTCTGTTTGCATTTGTTGTGACTTATCAAGGCCAGTCATGGAGGGGCACAATTCTTGGGAATTTATGGCAGATAAGAACATACATATCAGGGGTGGGATGCTACTGGTTCTACCCAGCTCTATACAACCGGTAGCTCTGAAGAGCAGCAGACAAAACTTTGCGCGCACAAAACTTTGTCACCGAACCAGTAGTAACACCAGTTGAATCCCACCATTTGCATTTGGAGTCTTGGTGGTGCAATGGTTAGAGTGCAGCACTGCAAGTTACTCCTACTGCAATTTAGCAGATCGGATCCCACCAGGCTCAAGGTTGACTCAGCCTTCCATCCTTCCAAGAGGGGTAAAATGAGGACCCAGATTGTTGGGGACAATAGGCTGACTCTGTAAACTGCTTAGAGAGGGCTGGAAAGCACTGTGAAGCGGTAGATAAGTCTAAGTGCTATTACTATTGCTATTGCTATTTGATTTTGTTTCATGTAGTATTACATATCTCAGATCTCTTACAGAAGAAATGAAGAGTAGGAGAGCTTAATTCCTTTCAGGAAGTTGATCTAAAAGAGTAGAATGGATATGGAAGCCCGAGGAGCCGTTCAAAATTTGTTTCTAATGCTTGACTTAACAACAGTTTATTTAGTGACCATTGGAAGTTACAACGGTACTGAAAAAAGTGACTTACTATATGACCAGTTTTTCACATGACCATCAAAATTCAGACTTTTGGCAATTGGCTCATATTTATGACAGTTAAAGTTTTATGGCATCAAGTGATTCCCCTTTTGGGATCTTCTGACAAGCAGAGTCAATGGGGAAACCAAATTCACTGAACCATATTACAGGAAGTCCTCGACTTAACAATAGTTTGTTTAGTGACTGTTCAAAGTTACAACTTCACTGGGAAAAAAATTACTTATGACCACTTCTCACACATAAGACCATTGTGGCCACCCCATGGACATGGGATCAAAATTCAGACACTTGGCAAGTGACTCATATTTATGATGGTTGCAGTGTCCTGGAGTCATGCGATCTCCTTTTGTGACCTTCTGGCAAACAAAGTCAATGGGGAAGCCAGATTCACTTTAACATCCTTGTTGCTAAAGTAACAACTGCAACGATTCACTTAACAAATGTGGGAAGAAAAGTCATAAAATGGGGCAAAATCCACTTAACAAATATCCCGCTTAGCAACAGAAATTTTGGGTCATAAGTCGAGGGCTACCTGTGCTAATTTAACAACTGCAGTGACTCACTTAAGAACTAGCAAGAAAGGTCATAAAATAAGGCAAAACTCACTTAACTGTTTTGCTTAGCCATAGGTCATGTTTCGGTCAGTTTTGGTCATAAGTCAAGGACTATCTGTATTTAAGTTAATTGAAAGGGACATTGTTCCCTATTACTTGCATTTAATACCCAATCACGTTAAGTTTCTTCTTCCTCTTCTACTTCTTCTCCCCCTCCTCCTCCCGATTCACATTTCTTTGTCCTGGGCCCAAATTATTTTTAGAGTATACTTTTTGGCACATTATTAAGGACCAAGTCAGGCCTTCAGCCTTAAAATGGTTGTGCCTCTCTGGACTGTATTGGAAAAGTCACTATGCATGATATGGGAAACTGGAGAAATCTTGCTTATGTTGGCTTCATTCCTTCCTTCTCAGCATGGCAAAACAACCTTAAATCAAATGTTCAGTTCTTAAGATGGCTCTGATTAAATATAATGCTTAAAATATAATGCTTAAATATCGTGCTTAAAAGCCATGTGGAATTAGTCATCCAAGACCAGGATTCGTTTTTAGTTCTGTGCCACCAGATTCTGCCACTCATAAAACTTCCAATTTAAATCTTACAGCATAAGATTCATGTGAAATCAGTGTGATATTGTTAAAAAAACCTCTAGTATTGTGGGAAAGCCTTAACTTAAAAGCTTTCTTCTCCCCCTTCCCCCCCCCCCC
>BHFT01045913.1:0-24107 GCA_004320025.1 Laticauda laticaudata | reverse complement strand
CCCCCCCCCCCCAATGTCCTGTAATAAGGAATGACATTAGAGGCAGTTTGTTATGGTGGTTAAGGCACTGGGCTAAAAACTGGGAGACCATGTCACCTTCAGCATGAATGATTGTGGGCCAGCCCCTCCCTCTCAGCTCGAAAAAAAAGGCAATGGCAAAGTACTTCTGAAATCTCCCTAAGAAAACTACAGGGGTTCAGTCAATCACAAGACATCAAGATTGACTCAAAAGACACCTAAAAGAAAATAGGCATTTAATGAAATTGCTTTATGGCTATCGATACAAAACAGTCAGATGTGGCACGCATGGATATACATTCCAACTTTATAACAACCAAAGGCCAGAAACAGCAAATAAATGAAAGTTCCTTGGTGTTCTTTGAGCTTGGTTCTAAGCTCAAGGACTCTTCATTTCAACCCTGAGCTACAAATACAAGTGGCCCTCAACTTATGACCACAATTGAGCCCAAAATGTATGTTGCCGAGTGAAAAATTTGTTGAGATTTGCCCCACTTTATGACTTCTCTCATCACATTTGTTAAGTGAATCACAGCAGTTCTTAAATTAGTAACACGATTGTTAAATGAAACTGGTTTCCCCATTGACTTTGCTTGTCAGAAGGTCGCAAAAGGTGATCCCAAGACCCCGGGACATTGCAACCATCATAAATGTGAGTCAGTTGTCAAGCATCAGAATGTATATCATGTGACCATGATGCAAAGGTTGTAAGTTTAAAAAATGACCATAAGTCATTTTTTCAGTGTTGTAACTTCGAAGCAGTAAGGATACTGGGTAACTTTTGACAACTGCATTGGACGAACAGAAGTGTCATACCCCTGATGGAGTCTGAATCTGAGGAAAAAGAGGAACAGCTGACAGAGAGTGGGAGTGGGGCTCCGTTGGCTGCGGAGGAAACTGGGGAAGGGCAGAGTCCGGCTGGGCAGAGCAGGAGAGAGGTAAAACAAGGGAGAGGTAGAACAAGGGAGAGGGAGTTCAGAGGAAGACCCAGGCCCACCCCCTCTTCATCCTAGGGCACGCAGGGATGAACGGAGAAGAGAACAATGTGAGTTGCGTGGCTTACGGGGGAGGAAAGGGCCTTGATTCCCTTCATTAAGCACATCTGGGAATGAGAGTTTTAAAAAGATGCAAGCCGAGAGCGGCGTTTATTGGGAACAAACGTGAGTTTATCTTGTGTTGACTGTGCTTATCTGCATTCTTGGAATCTCCCAACCAGGTTGATTTACTGTCGTTCCTTCAAGTCTGCAATTCCTTCTCTTGCCCTGCTAGATTTATTACCTCATCTTGCCTTGAATTGGACTTATAGTTAAAGTTTTTGTTGACAACATTTTGAACTTGAATCTCTGCAGCCAAAGGCTGTTCCTGGGAGACTTTTTCTCCAGACCAGAAGGTAACCAGGACATTGGGGGCAAAGTTGGAGGTAATAAAGGGATTTCTACTGATTATTTGACTGTATTGCCTTTGTGCCACACCTCGGATCATCACAAGTAGACATTTATGGGACATGAAAACTGGTGCCTTGAAGTTTTTAATTCTTAAGATTGTGAGGATAAATTTGAAAACCAACATTGAATCTGGGAATCCTGAAGGGACAAGCACTGGGCCATAGTTGAACAATTTGGAGGGTCAACCATAGGATTGAAATGAAATTGAGAATTATTTTAAAGTTATGTTCGGTCCAAAATTTATTTTTCTGTGTCATGAAAAATTGCACTTTAGTGGTCTATTTTTAAAAACTCTGAGAACAATGGTCAAATCTTTGGAGGTCTAGTCATAGCCCTAAAATCTAAAAATATTTATTTTCCTAGCTAAGAAAACAGTGATCAAGAACAGTCTAGTTCTTCCATTCTTTCACATAAGGCCTTTCTTAAGACAGAATCATTTTTATTCTCCCAAAACTTCAAATAACAATACTGCTAGCAGTATGAATTTTAATTGCTGCTTTTATTTGGTCTCCTGCTTGGGCGGGGAGGAGGGTTGGACCATATGACCCTACAATATCCCTTCCAACTCTTGATTATCCGCTATCTCATTACGGCTTATTTTCAGGGGTGGGATATGACAGGGTTAACTACTGGTTCGGGATTTACGAGCTTCCCTGCACACTGGGAGCCACGCGCCTGTAAATCGTCATCAGCACACTGCATGCAGAGAAGCAGCCTTTGAAATAGCCCTGTTTTCCTGCTTTTTTAACTGCAGCTGTGCCTCGTTTGGCAGCTGAAGTTGAAAAATCAGGAAATAAAGATCAGGTAAGAGCCCAGGTGGGTGGGTGGGCAAAAACATCCGCAGACATAGAACTGCTTCTATGTTTGCTGCTCTTCAGAGCTACCGCTTCTACAGAGGGGGACAGAACTGGTAGAAACCCACCCCTGCTTATTTTTATCCTGTATATATATTTACATGATGTTTTCGTGTGTGCTTTTATTATTTTTTTTACTTTTCTTTAATGGCTGGTATTATACATTGCTGTGAAGTTTTGCAAGTAGCTGTTATACAGGTAGTCCTCGACTTACAATAGTTCATTTAGTGACCGTTTTGAAGTTACAACAGCACTGAAAAAAGTGATTTATGACCATTTTTTCACACATCCCTATACAGTCAAGATTCGGATGTTTAGCAATTGACTCATAGTTATGACGCTTGCTGTGTCCCGGAGTCATGCGATCCCCTTTTGCGACCTTCTGACAAGCAAAGCCAATGGGAAAGTGAGATGTACTTTACAATTGTGTTACTAACTTAACAATTGCAATGATTCACTTAATGACTGTGTCCAAAAGCCATAAAGTGAGGCAAAATTCTCTTAGCGGCTGTCTCGCTTAGCAACTGAAATTTGGGTCTCCATTGTGGTCATAAGTCAAGGGCTATCTTTATATAACATTAAATTTAGCCTATTAAAGGAATGCAGCCCTTCAGTGTCTATATTAGATTGACTACAAATCTGCCTTGAGTATAGATTTGGGACCTCCCAGTCAAGGTTATCCTTGCTATATTACAAAATGCATGATTTTTTGAAAATCATTTTTTAAAATTACAGTTTACTCATGGAAATATTTATAGACTTCCTCTTGATCATAAGCTACCCAAGGCAGCAAACTAAGCCAATATTAAATCAATGTGGTGTACAAAAGAGAAAACAATAAACACCTTGAGGAAGAGAAATGAGTTGTCCACCCTTACATCAATGAACATTCAGAAGAGAAAATAACATAACAGCTGGAAACTAAATGTAATGTTTCTATTTCCCTGGTTAGTTTTTTCCTCTGCAGTAAATTCTTATTTTATCATCTTCATCCACCTCATGTCTTTTGATGGTGATTTATAAGGTAGTCCTCCACTTATGACCATTTGTTTAGCAACTGAAGTTATGACAGCATTGAAAAAATGACTTACAACAGGTCTTCACAATTACAATTGTTGCAGCATCCATGCGCTCAAATTTGGACGCTGGCAACCAGCATATAGTCACGACAGTTGTAGCATCCTGGAGCCACATGATCACCGTTTGCAAACTTCCATGGGACCTTCTGACAAAATCAAGGGGGGGGGGAAGCAAGATTTGCTTAAACAGCTGCGTGATTTGCTTAACAACCATGGGAAAAAGGTCATAGCAGTGAGTACTTAATGACCACATTGCTTAGTGACACAAGTTTTATGGTCAACTGTTCTACGTCAAGGAGCACTTGTATGTGGTAGTTTTGGACTGGGCCATGTTGGAAGAAGATGGCATTTCAGATATCCTATTACAGTGGTGGCTAACCTTTTTGGGCTCCTGTGCCAAAAATTGTGTGCGCGCTTGCACGCTCGCATTCGCATTCCAGTACCCAGAAGACTATGCGCTCCCCCACATCCCCTACACATGTGCGCGCAATCACCCACCCACCTCACCCCTCTACCCCCTTACCTGCACTGCGCTTCACAGCTGATTTTTGGCTGGTTTGAGGCCTTTTTCGGCCTCCCAAAGGCTTGAGGAAGGTTCTGCAGGCTTCTACAAGCTTGTAGGCCGAAATGTAGCCCCGTTTCATCATTTCCGGTTTTTCTGACAAAAACGGAAGTGACGAAACGGAGCTAGATTTCAGCCTACAATGCTTGTAGAAGCCTGCAGAAGCCTTCCTTAAGCCTTTGGGAGGCCAAAAAAGGCCTCAAACCAGCCAAAAATCAGCTGAGGCACGCACATGTGCAGTGAGATAAGTTTGCCTACAGCTCGCGAGCCGGCACAAATGGCTGTCGGTTCACCATCATGGTCCTATTATTATCCTGCTTTTTTAGTAACCAAGAAAAGGGGTGTCAAACTTGATTTCTCTGAGGGCCGAATCAGTATTGTCGTTCTCCTCTGTGGGCTGGCAGGGAGAACGGGAGGAGATGGGACAGATGCCTCCTGCAGCACTTTGCCAGCCAAAATGGGCTTGGCCCCCTGTCCAAATCTCATTTTTAGCCTCCTGCAGCACTTTCCTGGCTGAAAATGGGCCTCACAGAAGCCCTATGAGGCCCCCGCATGGCCCATTTTTGGCTCCACGGCCTGCAGCAGCCCACTGCTGGTCAAAAATGGGTGGCACAGGGGTCTCATGGGGGCCTCCACAAAGCCCTTAGGTGCAGGCTGGTCCTTTGATATTTCCAGGCCAGCCCTACAAACCAGATTTAAACACCCTGCAGGCCTTGAGTTTGACAACCCTGTCCTAGAACTTTACAAACGACAGCAACTTCAATTAGACCCAGAAATAGATTGAAACTATAATGTGATTCATGTGCAGTAGGACCAGTATCATGCATTTCCTCGGGTGGCCCTTATGGCTGAATTTGTTTGGAGTTTTGTGTCAAAATTATAGTCTTCGTCTCCACTCAGAAGATTGAGAATTCAATCCTAGGCAGCAACAGATGTTTTTCGATGGGGGTGCAAAGAGAAAATATCTGCTGTGAACTCCACATAGGCATCAGGAAGAGCTTCCGGCCTGTAAACGCTCAGCTCCATTCTCCTCCCCAGTCAAAGGGATTACAGGGTGATTTTAAAAAAGTGTTCAGCAGCCTGCAGGACACGCTTGAGCAATGCACTGATCGCCAACGATATCCTTTCCAGTTTGCAGCTAATATCTTAATCTTTTACTGCCTGAGAACCTCTGGGCAACCGAGCAGTTCATTGTGTGGCAATTTTGCCCTCAGGATTCAGACGGGAAGCTACCTTGAGGGCTGAAGCTTCTGACTCCAGTTCTAACTGCATTGAGCAGACAACGGAATGGAGTGCATGTTCTGCCAGCTGTGGCCTGGGAGCCTCCACCAGAGTCACCAACAAGAACCCAATGTGTGAGACGGTGAAAGAGATGAGGCTATGTGAAGTGCGCCCCTGTGAAAAGAGTCCACTATCTGATAAGGTATGGCTTACAGCATGTCCAACTGATAGTGCTAATCTGTATTAATTTTGGAGAGAAGAGCACATAGAACTTTGGCTTGGAGGTAGTGGTTGAGAGGGTTATCAGGTTCCTTATTTCAATCATTTTTACCAACTTTTTTTGTGAATGTACTGGATTGTCTTAGATTGAGCCACTATGGGAAATATTCTGGATGAGATTAGGGGTCTCCAAACTTGGCAACTTTAAGAGTTCAACTCTGACAATTCTGGCTAAGCAATTCCAGAAGTTGAAGCCCACAAGTTGTAAAGTTGCCAGGTTTGGAGACCCACGGACTCGATCAGTGGTTCCCAAACTTTTTCAGTCCACCACCCCCTTGGTGCTACAAACTCATCCTCAGTGCCTCCCACCCAGGCGTGGGATTCATTTTTCTTAACAACTGGTTCTGTGGGCATGGCCTAATTTGTGAGTGTGGCTTGGTGGTCATGTGACTGGCTGGGCATGGCTTGGTGGTCATGTGACCGGGTGGGCATACCAAATAAAAGTGGTTCTCGCTAAATGGCTGTTTGCTTAGCAAGTGTTCTAATTTATGACTGACCTCTCCAGAGCTACTTGACCTGTTTTTGGAGTTTTGACAGCCATGCACACACACACACACACAAACACCCACACACCCACACACACTTCTAGCCCTTTCTCCTCCCTCCCTCCCTTTCTTTTTTCTTTCTCTTTCTTTCTGTCCCTTCCTTCCATCCTCCCCTCTTTCTTTGTCTATCCCTTTTCTCCCTTTCTCCCTTTTTCTTTCACTTTTCTCTCTTGTCTCTTTCTCTTTCCCTCTCTTTCTCTCTCTCCCTCTCTCCCTCCATTTCCCATTCACTTTGTCCTCCTCCCCTCTCTTTCTTTCTCTTTCCCTCTTTCTCATTTTTCTCTCTCTTTCTCTTTCTCTCTTTCCCTCTCTTTCTTTCTGTCCCTTCCTTCCACCCCCTCTTTCTTTATCTTTCCATTTTCTTCCTTTCACTTTCCCTTTTTCTTTCTTTACTTTTTTGTCTGTTCCTTCTCTTTTTCTCTTTCCTTCTCTCTCTCTCTCTCTCTTTTCTCTTTCTCTCTTTGTCTCTATCCTTTCCCTAACCTACCTACCTATTTTCTGCCCAGGCAGGCATGGTCTAATCTGTCAAAGGCCTGGGCTAATCCTGCATCACCCCATTTCCCTTCCCAGAGGCCCCGGCCCTTAATCTCCCTGTTTCTTCCCTCACAACTCCCTCTTTCATCATCCCACGGCCGTGACTTTACCTTCCTCCCGCAGCTGCCTGCCAGGGAAGGCAAGCCAGGGCTGAGCCATTGTTGTCGCTGGGCTCCCCGCCAGCCCATGTTACCCTTGTCACAAATGCCTCCAGCCGCCACGTATTTTTTTCGGTGCGGCTGCAGTCCAGCCTCACCGAAAAAAATACTCAGCGGCTGGAGGCTTTTTGCAGTGAAAATTCTCCAATGTGCCGCTGCAGCCGCATTCCAGGCGCTGGCCCCACAGGTCCACCCCACTGAGCCCGGAGGGAGTTGCCCAAGCAAGTCCGAGCGGAGTGGTGCAGTAGCCAATGGGGTGAGCCTGCATGGCCGGCGCATAGAGCATGGCGGCAGTGGTGCTTTGGGGAAGCGGAGGAAAACCCGAGGTCGGTAATTTTTGCTGCAAAGGGCCTGCAGACGCCGCGTGATTTTTTTCAGTGCCTGGATGACCGAGAATCTCCATAAACATTTTCTGCCCAGATTTCTTAATTTTGCATCCTTGCCCAGACGGTCTGACTTCTATCCTCACCCAAAAAGCATTACAAGTGGCCTCCAACCATTGAAATAATACCCATTCCATTTTAATGTATCATGGCTATGTTGCACCAAATTGAATGTGAGTGTCCACCTAATTAATGTTCTGCGCTTCCTCGTAGAAGGGGAAGAAATGCCTCCGAACTATAAAGCCTCCCACAGCTGCACATCTGGCATACCAGAACTGCACCAGCATCCAGATGTATAAACCCCGTTATTGTGGCCTCTGCAACGATGGACGGTGCTGCACACCACACACGACAAAAACAATCCAGGTGAAATTCCGTTGTCCTCAAGGCAACACCATCCAACATCCTGTGATGTCCATTATTAGCTGTGTGTGTCACAAGAACTGTCCTCAGAATAGCAACGCTTTTGTGCGAAAGCTCAGTTGAATGAGCCACTCAAACATCACCAGAATAGCCTTCTGATGCTTTAGTGCAGGGGTCTTCAAACTTGACAGCATTAAGACTCGTGGACTTCAACTCCCAGAATTCCTCCTCCAGTCATGTTAGCGCAAGAATTCTGGGAATTGAAGTCCACAAGTCTTAAACTTGCCAAGTGTGAAGACCCTTGCTTTAATAATATGTATCTTCTCTATTTGTGGGTTAGGGCAGAAGAGTCAGACGCTTTGATTCCCGATCCCATCTGTCTTATCATTTGATTTCTAAATAACCCAGTTCACTTCCTGTGGAATTTTTTTTTTTTAAAATCGTGCTTCAAACAATGTTGCCTCATTAAAATATTGTCACTTGGGGTTTATGCACCTTTTCCTTCCTTGGCTGCATGTTGCACCCTGTCATAAGTCACATTCCCTGGTCTAATTGTTTGAACTAAATGGGTGAAAGATGCTTGTAATCTAGTATGCTTTCTTGCTTTGATGTTTATTACAACCAGGAATTGGACACATCCGAGTTGAAATCCTCACTACCGACAAGAAAAATGTTCCTTGTGTCAGCTCTAAAAACATACTGAGTGCAAAATTCTTTGTTCATTTTTCTCCCACAAATTAAAACATTCCTCTCTATTTTTGTCCCTTCTTTTGCCATTCTCTTCCTGAAGTTTGTGTTTTCTTCTTTGTCTCATTTTGGCTTCAGCAGATGCTGATTTTGGCAAATGGTCCCAGAAGCAGAGGGACGCGGTGGCTCAGTGGCTAAGATGCCAACCTTGTCAGTCAGTTGGGTGGTTTGAATCCCTAGCACTGCGTAACGGAGTGAGCTCCTGTTACTTGTCCCAGCTTCTGCCAACCTAGCAGTTCGAAAGCAAGTAAAAATGCAAGTAGAAAAATAGGGACCACTTTGATGGGAAGGTAACAGCGTTCTGGGCACCTTTGGTATTTAATCATGCCGGCCACATGACCACAGAGACGTCTTTGGACAGCGCTGGCTCTTTGGCTTTGAAACGGAGATGAGCACTGCTCCCTAGAGCTGGAAAAGATCTTTACCATTACCTTACCAGAAGCAGACCTCCCCAATCTGGTGTCTACACATATATGGACTTTTTCTTTTCCAAGTAAACAAATATGGCAACATCCATGTTGGGGAAGGGACATGTCTTCAGCAGCTGGGAATGTTTTTATTACCATTGATAGATTTTAAGGTCACTGTTGGTGATGCCATCCATTTATTTAATCCCTCCTTGGAATTTGCCAATATAAACATAAATATAAATAGTTCAAAAGAATCAGACCCAACAAAAAAGGAGGAGGAATTGCATTGTACGTAACAAATCACTAAACCTCTAAAACAATAGGTAATACCAGAGATGAAAGCCCTCTTGAATCTATTTGGGTAAATATTGGAGGAAAAAGAAATGACATTCCTATCGATTGCCACCCAATCAAGCAGAGAAAATAGATGAACATTTTGTAAATCAGTTAGCTAAAGTATGTGGAAAATACACCACTGCCGTAATGGGGAGCCTTTTAACTACCCTGACTTCCAGTACTTGAGGGGCAGTCTCAGAGAAGAGGGAGTAAACTTAACTCTCCAAAGCATCTGAGGCAGTGGTGGGATTTAAAAAATGTACTACCGGTTCTGTGGTCATGGCTTGGTGGGTGTGGCAGGGGAAGGTTACTGCAAAATCCCCATTCCCTCCCCACCCCACTAACCTGCTTTCCAGCTCCGTTCTTCTGTGCAGGGCAACCAAAGAAGATCCAGATGATCAGCTGGGATTTGGGAGGCAGAGAACAGATGGGGGCGGGGCCAGTCAGAGATGGTATTTGCCGGTTCTCCAAACTACTCAAAATTTCCGCTACTGGTTCTCCAAAACTGCTCAGAACCTGCTGATTACCAACTCTGACTTGAGGGCAGGACAAGAAGCAGTGTGTCAAGCTTGTTAAAGAGAGATCCTACGTGGAGTTAAGGAGAAATTACCTGGCAATGAGAGCAATTAATCAATGGCACAGCTTCTTTCCAGAGTTGTAGGTGCTCCATCACTACAGGTTTTCAAGAAAAGATTGGGCTTCCATTCCTCCAGTGTGGTTGGTATAAGATCTCCTGCCTTGGGCAGGGGATTAAACTAGAAGACCTTGAAGGTCCCATCCAGCCTTATGCTTCTAGGTTTTCTTTAAATACTGCACAGAGTTATAGATCTTTTAGAGACACGACAAAGACAACTTGCCCTATACAAGGGTGAAGATAAAGTTGTAAATATGGAGACTGGCAAGAGGTCTGTGGTGCAACATGGCATTGGTGGATGGAGCAAGACATGATGTCCTAGATGTGCTCTGCACTACCTGAGCCACTTGTGTGGGTTGTAGACTCCGTCTAGAGCGAAAGCACTGCCAGCATTCAAAAGTGACCAAACCATCAGCCAGAAAGCATAGGAACTGAAAAGCGCTCTCTGGTCACCACCTGCAGAACCCCTCCTTTATTGGGGATGTCTTGCTACCTGCCTCTGCTTTCCACCTGTTGTCTCTTCCATTTGCACAACAGCACGTGAAATGGATTGTCAATCAGTGTTGCTACCTAAGTGGACAGTTTGATTTCACAGAAGTGTGATTGACTTGGAGTTACATTGTGTTGTTTAAGTGCTCCCTTTATTTTTTTGAGCAGTGTATTTACAATATTTACATATAAGCCATGCCCAGCCAGTCACATGACCACCAAGCCACACCCACAAATTAGGCCATGTCCACAAAACGGGTTGTAAAGAAATTTGAATCCCACTCCTGGTGGACACTCAATTTTCTACAGTCAAGATTTAGTATTCGGTTTGCATACAGTCTATCAAAGGCCAGCTGGCTTTTGTGCTTAGGGGGAAAGCAAACATTGTAAATAATTCAAGAAGGCCTGGGCTTTTTTAGAAACAACAAATGTAAATAAAAAGCATACATTATATAACCCTCTCCTGCCCCCGTGAATATTGATATTCCTAAAAAAAATCTCTTGACATAAGACATAAAGCAATTAGCCAGGAGAAAGTTCTGCCATTCTTGAGGTATAAAATGGGTTAAAATAATATTTTATTTTGGATTATACGTTGCAAATAGAGTTAGGAATGAATCCTATATTTGCATTATTAAGACTAGCATATTCTACCTAACGGTCTACAAACCTTTCTGGTAGAAAGTGTGATTGTGCAACCTTGCAAAGAAATTTAAAATGTTCCAAATCCTGGGAGAATGTACATTTCTTACGTCGGTTGAAGGTGTGAAAGTATAAATCTACTTTTCCCTATAAAGACTTTTTATGTGTGTCATTTGCTTTCCTGAGTTAGGAGGATAGTGACTGCCATCTCCTGGTGATGAACCTGCTTTGCTCCTAATCCTTAATCTAGGCTAGATTCTAGATCAAGGGGTGTTAAATTCAATTTTATTAAGGGCCGCATCGGGATTGTGTTTGACCTCAGGGGGCCAGGGTGGGCGTGGCCAGGTCAACATCACTCATGTCGGGGATACCTGTGGTGGCCCAAGTACTTCACCAGCGAAAATGGGCTCCCAAACTCCGTTTTTGGCTGCAATGGCCTCCTGCAACCCTCTGCCAGTGAAGATGGAGAGCTGCCGCAGCCCTCCCAGTACTATTTTCTCTGGCAGAGGCACCACAGGCCGGGCCGCTGTTTTCAGGGCGGTCCCAGGAGCAAGATCTAAGTACCCTGCAGACCAGATCTGGCCTGCAAGCCTTGAGTTTGACACCCCTGTTCTAGACGATCAAGGAAGGGCAGGCAGAAATCGACCAGGGGCCTTCAACGAATACATTCCTTGTATAATCCTTGTCTTTTGAGTGACATCCTTCAATGATACATCAAATGGATGGAGCCACGATAAAAAAGCAGGCAGAGCCAGTTCAGAAACTATCCACGCTGAATTAACATGATTACTTGCCGCATACTGAATAATTTTCCTTTTCATAAAAAGAAGGGTCAATTTTTATTGAGTTTTGGGGCCGGTATTTTGAGCTTTGGCATCCTTCCCATTAGTTCTTGAGTACCCTATGAGCTGTTTCTTCTAATTCATGCTAGCATCTCAGCAGATGGCAGCCTCTGACAGACCTTATTCAGTCTGGAAAAATAGGGTCACCTCTGTCTGTGGAGATTCTCAGTCATCCAGCTCATGGTTGTGAGTTTCCCCGAAAAGTTTTCCGTTAACCCGATACGAAAAAAGAAAGAAAAAAAAAAAAGAACTCCTTCTGTAAACACTTTTCACCCAAGAAGCTTCTTCAGTTCTGACTGAATAGTTGTAGGATAGATATTCTTTTGAAATCATCTGCTTGTTAGCACTCTCTCTGAGAGCTGTTGAGGCCACAAAGGGATTTATCTGGCTATTTTGGGTCACCTGAATCAGAGCGCAAATAGGTACGGAACCAGGGCTGGGATTCAGCCGGTTCAGGCTGTTTCGCCTGAACTGGATGTTCAATTTACTTCTGGTTTGCTGAACCGGTAGTTGAACAGACTGACTGGCCCCTCCCACTCCACCCCGTCCCTCCCAGGAGACTCCACACAGCCTGTTTTGGGTGCGGGTAAGTACAGAATCTGCATGAAGGCTAAAAAATGGCCCTCCTGGAAGTCCAGAAACAGGCCTGTTTCCGGCTTATGGAGCCTGAGGGAGGCTGTTTTCGCCCTCCCGGAGGCCTGAAGGAAGCCTCCGGAATCTTGGAAAGCTGAAAAAATGATCCTTCTGGAAGTTCTGATAGGCCACGCCCACCCTGGCCACGCCCAGCCAGCAACCGGCAGAGAACCAGTTGTTGGGATTTTTTAATCCCACCCCTGCGTGGAACCTTTGTGGAGCTGCTGAAAGGACTATGTTGTAAACAGGAGATATGTGGTGTCGTATTCCTCCCCCTTTGTTGTCAAGATGGTGTCTTTTTCAACCCCTCTTTCAAACCAGTAGTCCTCTCTATCCAGTCAGACCTACATAGCGCTTAGGTGGGAAGTTTAGAAGTAGATCTCGCCAGGTTGCCCCAACTGAATGCAACCCCTGACAAGTTATTTTGAGTTTTACTTCAGCCAGCATGACCACGGACAAAGTCATAACTTTTGGAGGCATGAGTGAATATGCTCTCTACAATCTAGATAAGTCATGGTTTTTACAGACCAGGAGAAGGGAAGATTAGTCCAAAGGAACCTTTATTTTAGGCACTGAGTAGTGTTGTAACAGTTTCCTCTTTTCCATCTTGGTTTTAAATAGAAAACTTGACACTTAGAATCCTACACACAATCTGCTGTGTAAGATTTTGTATCTGAGATTATGAACATGGTGCTTTTGGGCACCGGGACATCTGTAGATAATTTCCTTGAAGTCCACAAGTTTCTTGTTTTACTGAATTTTATTCTTCCTGTTTTCTTTTTCGATGCTTATTTCATAAAGTAGGTTTTAAATAGGAGAGCTCTCTTAAGTATAAAGCAAAATGCTAGTCTCCAGAGTTAGTTCTCTGCCCAAGAACAGCTGAGGTCTAAGCCATTCATTGCTTCATCTTTAATTTTTTCTGAAAGGTTGAACTTGCTCGCAAATATATAGTTTGTTCTGCAGGAGGAACGCAAACATGTCACAAGCATTGCCGGTCACTTCTGAGAGTCCTGTCTTGTTAGCTCTACCTTTATTTCTTAAGGTACCATCAATAAGATTTGTTTATTTTAGTCTTAAGTCAGTCCCATTGCACTTCCGGATGCAAAGAGGATGTAAAACGTTAAAAAAAGCTTGCCATCCGTTGGAAAATGCTATGCATCCGTTGTGTACTCATTGCATACGTGTTTCATACGCTCTATCCGTGGCGCATCCATCCACTGTGATTTCATCCACGCAAGAAATTTTGAGCTGCACAAAACTTTGTGAACGGATGAACTTTCCACCGTGTACGATGTAAATCCGTGACATATGAGCAACAGACGTTCTATGTCTGTTTATCATTCATTAAATGTCTGCTGTATCCTCTCTGCATCCTCTGGGCATCCTCGCAACTCACATCTGCAGCTGAAAATGGAAAGAAGGAGGAAAGAAAAGGTACATGGAACGTCTATACACCGTTAGTAGCACGGAAATAGAAAGGATGGGCAGTGAACGGTTTGCATCCAATATACATCCGCGCAGCATCCCCTTTCTTTCCTTTAGGCGTACGTGATGCATCCGCTTCATCTGCTATGCGTCCGCTTTGAAATTATCCCCCAGAACCCCTTCGGAGGTATCATCCGCTTCCATCCGCTAGGCTTCCTATGAACATCCGTTTAACATCCCCGCTACATACTATCCATGTCCGTTCTTTTCTGTTCTTTTTATGCAAATTTTTCCCACTTTTTGGAGCCAATGACAACGGATGGAGCCACCCCCAAAATTTTGCTCATCTGCTGTGTCCTTCATGCATACGTTTTGCGTCCGTCGGCCAGTGGGACCGGGCCTTGAGGTACATATTTTTCATTACAGGGAAAAATCTTAACAAACTATCCTGGCCAGGGTTGGGATTCAAATTTCTTGACAACTGGTTCTGTGGGTGTGCCCTAATTTGTGGGTGTGGCTTGGTGGTCATGTGACTGGGCATGGCTTGCTGACTGGGCATGGCTTGGTGGTCATGTGAGTGGCTGGGCATGGCTTGTATGTAAATATTATAAATGTTTATGTAAATATTGAATTTTTTTATTCAAAAAAATTCAAAAATTCAAAAAAAAATTATTAAAAAAAGCAACTTTTACCCCAAATGAGGCAAAGCAGGCAGGCAGATTGAGTTGCTTGCAGAATCACAGTGTCACTTGCAGATTTACCTTTCTGCAATCTGCTGCCTGAGTCTGCACTGAAAAATTGAAGCTTCAGTCCTAAGGAAGGACTGCTCTGCTCTCAGGCCAGTGGTGCGAATTGCTGGTTCTCCACACTGTGCATAATCGTAACAACTGGTTCTATAGAACTGGTCTGAACCAGTAGAATCCCACCACTGATTCTGGCCAATTCCTATTTGTGTTTGTTGCTTTTCTTACAAAGTGATACTGTTCCTGTCTGCCTTACATATTTCCTACAGACTCTGCTTCGTGAGGAAAAAGCAGGCACTCATCTTGGTTGTCAATCAGCAGTTAACTCAAATTATCTTTTGGTATTTGAGCATACAACCTCATGGAATACATTCATAATCCTCTCTTATTTTTTCTTCCCTTGATGAATTCCACTCTGCTGTTATTTGCCTTGTGGACTTGTTCAGTGAAACTGGGACCCTCTTACACTGGCAAACCAACTGTTTGGCAGATCAGTCGTGACCTTTTCCCTGACATATATCTATACTAAAACTGAGTTGCAGGTTACGAGAAGTTACAGAGTGCTGTTCTTCTTCAATGCAAGAGTGACCAATCTTTTATTAGCAGTGGACTGTACATGAACTTCTATTTCTGACCACAGATTGCACATGGGTTGATTTGTGATGCAAAAGGAGGTAAGGCTGGATCGTTGCCAACAGCTATGATGGGTGGCCAAAGGGAATCTTAAATGGACACTTTTACCTAGACACAGTGACAAAGTAGGCTGCTCAGATTCAATGACTGAGAAGACATCCCAGACAATTACAGAATGTAGTTAGTCCTTGACTTACAACAATAATGGAGCTTGCCCATTATGGTTATAAGTCATGACAGTCATAAAACTGGTCGCCCAATTGATTTCATGACCTTTTTTGTGATGGTTTTTTTTTTTTTTGCCAAAAACTGGAAGTAGATGCTGGATTTTGTAAAAAAAAAAAATGACCACAGGATCCTGCAAATAGCAGGATCAATACAGGTGGCTTGCTGAGCACTTGAAATGTGGTCAGAAGATTGCGGGGGGGGGCATTGAAACTTCAGAACTGAGTCCTAAGTACCCATGGAGAGGTAGGTACAACATAACTTTGAACACGCACTAAGTGACCATTCGTATGTCAAGGACAACCTGTTTTCTCTTCTGAGTGCATTTCAGAGGGCTTCAGATCCAAATGAAACAATAATGCAACAGGAAAAATGTCCTTCATTTACTACTTTCCTAATCTAAATTAAACCCCACAACTACAATAGTGACACTGTGAGTCTCTTGGGCAGTGGTGCCTAACCTTTTTGGGCTCCTGTGCCCAAAACTGCATGTGCACCAGCGCGCACGCACTCGCGTGCCAGCACCCAGAATGCAATGCATGCCCCCTCCCCATGCCCCCTGTGCATGCACGTACAATCCCTACCACCACCCCCTTACCTGCACTACACTTCACAGCTGATTTTTCAGCTGGTTTGAGGCCTTTTTTGGCCTCCCAGAGGCTTGGAAAAAGCCTCTGCAAGGCTTTTCAGGATGAATTATAGGCCCGTTTTTTCACTTCCTGTACAAAACGGGCCTATAATTCATCCTGAAAAGCCTTGCAGAGGCTTTTCCAAAGCCTCTGGGAGGCCAAAAAAGGCCTCAAATCAACCAGGAAAAAAATAATCTGTGCATGCGCAGTGAGGTAAATTTGCTTGTGGCATGCGTGCCATAGGTTCACCATCATGGCTCTAGGGGAAGGGGGGAGAAAACTAGGCAACATTTAAGCACGAATCTACGGTAACCCTTAGCAAGGAAGTAGCAGCTTTCCATGTCACATTAACTTTAATGGGTAGAATTCTTAAGGCTTTATAGACAGAAGCCTGGAGAAGATTGGGCTGCTTTCATGAGCAACAATAAGAAGAGGTGGTGCTCATGAGCATCCCACAGGTCTTATTCCAAATCATTTGCAAAGCATGCTGGCTATGACATAAAGCTCAGCTTCTCTCCTATTAAAAATTACAATTTGATAGCAACTTTTGCAGGTCCCTGGGCACTACATGAGGCAAGAAAAAAAAACCCTATCTTGTGATTAATTGGCAAGTTCCATGAAATATGGAACCTGGTATCCGAAAACTCGTGCAACAGAAATTGGAAGGAACTACCCATCTGACTGTTTTCAAGAAGATTAATTGCTCCAGAACTGGCCTCGCTAACTCTTTGGTCTAAATGGAAACAGCAATCTAATTTTGCAAAAGTCTCTCCCAGCAGCTCTTTCATCTTAAATCCCCACTGTACGACTGCTTCCCTCCCTTCCTGCTACCTTCAGCTTCTTCTGAACAGATCGATTAATAAATCCAGCCGACCACCTGTGAACAGTTAGGTGAAGAAAAAGAAAAAGAAAGCCATTGTCCAGCCAGCCGAGCCAAACTGCAGCCAACGTATCATTATTTTTCCAGATGGCCCATTGTACAAAAGCTACATAATTGATGTCTGTTCCGCCAAGGGAAAGCCGGAGATTTAACTTCTGAAGATCAAAAGCTGTTTTCAGACCTAGGCAAGGCTGTTCTGGAAAACCCATCGGTGTTATTTTTAGAGCAAGGCTTCGACAGGGTAGTGGGTGAGCAAACGACTGGAGGCTGTGCCAAGACCATGAAGAGACAGACGGGCTTTTGAAAAGTGGAATCTGTGCTAGTCTTCAAAGTGGAGCATAGCTGGTGCTGCTAGCAGCTGCAAGCACTTCCAGTCCTGTTTGTGAGAATTACCCTCTCTGGAACAGTGGCCAGCCAAGTCATCTCCTTTAATAAATCTTAAGACATTCCACTGTCTACCTCCTCAGGGATTGAGAATATTTGCACCGGCAACCTATAAAATAATGGAAGAAGCTGATAATATAACTGCAGACATCTCTGATTAGGGACAGGCCATGTTGCCTGTAGGAGTAGAACTTGCAGTGTTGGGATTCAAACTTTTTTTACTACCAGTTCTGTGGGCATGGCTTGGTGGACGTGGTTTGGTGGGTGTGGCAGGGGAAGGATAGTGCAAAATCTCCATTCCCTCCCCACTCTTGGAGGAAGGTTACTGCAAAATCCCATTCCCTCCCCACCCCACTAACCTACTTTCCAGCTCTGTTCTCCTGTGCAGGGCAACCAAAGAAGACCCAGCCAATCAGCTGGGACTCGGGAGGCAGAGAATAAATGGGGGCAGGGCCACTCAAAGGTGGCATTTGCCGGTTCTCCAAACTACTCAAAATTTCTGCTACCAGTTCTCCAGAACTGCTCAGAACCTGCTGAATACCACCTCTGAGCAGAAGCCATATGGACTCAAAAAGCCGTTGCTGGGACTATAATAACTTTTCCTAGAAAATAAAGTTGTAATTCTGCAACTCTAAATTTCATATGCTAAGACTTGAAGAAAGAGATTTCAGTGGATGTAGGAGAACAAGTTGAATAAATAAATACATTATATTCATGCCTTTAGAACATGCACACTGACTAGACTAATGTAGTTCATTAAAGATGCGGGACTGCAACTGGTGTTTGTATAGGCACTCAAAGATTGGGGAGAACAGACAGCATAATGAGAATGGAAGAGAATATTTATAGATCAGGGTTGAACTGTAGGATCTGATGCTCTCTGAACTTGGTTGTTTGCTTGGAGATGTTTCATTACCCAACTCAACGTGTCACGAACATTAAGCTCATGTCCCTACTGCGCACCTGATGGATCAATGAGGATGTGAAAACGAGCAAACAAAGCTTTGCCATTTCCATTGAGAAAAACACGATGCATCCATTGGTACTCACTGGCATACGTGTTTCATACGCTCTATCCTCGGAGCATGCACTGGCCCACTTGGAAGCTTTTGCACATCCATGCAAGACAAAGTTTCTGAGACTGCACAAAATAGCTTTGTCGAATCTCTTCCTGCGGATGAACCCCTACGTACGATGTACAATCCCCCGGTGACACATTTACGGGGCAACATAACTTCTACGCCGTTCTTCCGTTAAACGTTCTATTCCTCTCGGATCCTACTGACATCACTCTCGCAACTCTCCACGTTCGCTGGCAGTTGAAAATGGAAAGAGGGAGGGACCGCTGAAAGCGTACATCGGAACGTCCACACAAGCGTTAGTCTAGCCACCCGGGATAAATAGAAAGATGGTAAGGCAGATATCCTCGTATTATAAAGCAATAAAACGGACCAAAACCGTGTGCTGTAACATGGGTATGTATCTCGCCATAGTTCTAGGAATGTCTGGAGCTTATGCCCGTGCGAGTTTATGTGGAAGGACAGTCCTTAGCCGGAAAAAGCCAATATTTTGCTCTATACGGGGAGGAAATTCACCTGGATCTCACTGATCAGGTCCAGCTCAAGCCATGGGCTGGAAATAGACGCTTCACCCCTTGGCTCTTGCTCTTCCACATGCATCCATCTCTCCCCCACCATGAGAGTCTCATAACACGAGTCCTTATGGCCATAGCTGCCGTATCATTCAACACCAGAACCATAGCCCTGTTCAGATCATATCACCTTTTCGTGACGCGCAAAGGAGAAGAAGGAGACTCACAAGAGCTGTGATGGGGTCGATGGTGGATCGGGAAAAGAGTGGAGTTTGGACTGATATGACCAAGCTGATGGTGGAGCGCTGAGGACAATGAAGACACTCGTGCCATTCCAGCACGTCATGAAGGATGCCACCTAGCTATGTTTGACGGAAATGTGGTATAGAGCGTCTGAGACCCAGGTAGTTGACCAAGCCAAGCACCCAACTTCCGTGCCGAACGTGTGACCCTGGCTGAAGGTATGGCAGCTGACTCTGGCAGGCACCTGGCTTCTTTTGGAAACCCACGAACTAGAAACCAGCACATATGTTCATAGAGTCTGCCACACAACCCATCAGCTAAGGTGGGTCAGAGACAGGGTGCAGGCCATCGTGCGAGGGATGTAATTACGGTGGAGGAGCTGCCTCCGAGGTGTCCAACCACTGAAGAAGACTAGCGGAGGAAAGTGGCAGAAGAGTCGCATATCAAAGGTGGCACAATTCCCCATCCTTGGAAAGCCATAGATGGAAGCAGTGGCCTTGCCCAAAGCCTCCAAGCATCAGGCGATCCTCTGTATTACAACTACCAAGGCCTTCTTCCCAGTACATCCTCTTGCCCACAGTTTGATGCTGACTACACACGGCAGCCCATCCCGATGCTTCAGCCCAACTGGAGGTCCCCCTTCAGATGCCAGGTATACTCAACGCCAGATGACTCAAGGTTAGGCCTGGACCCAGCGAATCTCATCATCTCCACCAGTTTTTCCAGATCCAGATCCCCCGCACCAATGACCACAGAGGAGCGTGCCCTAGTTCAACGGTATTTATAGATTGACGCTTAAATTCCCTCAGAACCTACCTCATGAAACTCCTACCCACTCTCAAGACACTCACCCAATGTAAGAAGGATCTCTCCAATTCAGGGTCTGCCACGGGTGTCTAAGACAGGTGGTGCTCTGACGAACGCCTTTGGGCATCGGCCTAATACAGTTGTAGATCACTGTGGAACTCACATATCCATGCAGCATCCACCCAGGACTGTGGCCAGGGTGGGAGGGGAGGCATTGTGAAGCTTGCTGCACATCCTGCACCATCTCTGATGCGCGACCCTCGTGCCCAGTGTGTGTTGCAGAACAGGCTTGTGGACCGTCCAAGGAATGGGGACACTGAGCCATGGTAGGATGGAGCTAAGGACGAAACCTGATCAGACACTGTGGATGTACGAAGGCCCCACAGAGCTTCATGTGAAGGGAAGAAAGCAACGCGAACCTACTGAGAGCCACTGGAGGTGGCAAACTCACTAACTCTCGGAGGCAAGTGGAGTGCAAGATCAGTGGATGATGAGATTGTTTCATGGGATGCCTCATTGAGTCCTGTCGTCTCATAAACGCACTCGAGTGAGTGTCTGTGCCGCATGTATGGTTCGTGGTCCTACCCAATGAATAGTGGTGCTATCATGGAAAAGTCTTTTAATTTTGATTATGTCGTTACTTGTCCGGTGTTGTTGAATCAAATTGAATACACAATCTGTTATATGAGATAAAAAAGGCTTCCATATGTTTGTGCAGGGGTGGGTATGGGGATCACACATGCCACTCTGCTTGCACTGGAGTTGTTCTTATCAGTATTCCCACAACTCTCTATCCCCACCCAGAGCCATTCCCAGGGCTCGTAACCCATTTGGTTAAAGAGTTTATTCACCTAGCGACTAAGGTAACATAAATGAGACCAAGATAATCTTCATCTAAGTCCAAAGGGATAACCCATTGTATTAACCCTTTCTTAGCGTAAACATCTGCTATGGACTTCCCATTGAGTGAGAGCAATAAACAACACTCAATTAAGGTGTGGTGTAAGGCCACAGAAAACGACTCATCTTTACTTAGAGAGCTTTCCTTAATATTAACAAGGAATGCGTACGCTCTTTACATTAGTGCCCTAATTGCAACCCAAGTGAAGTGGGTCTTAGCCCATGGATAAACTAATACGAAGGTGCGTAATATTAGCAACTCAGTCTCTCCCCTGGAATATCTCCGAGCCTTCCCTGAGTCATTGTCCATGGTCTCTAACGCGCGTGGCCCAGGAACCCTGTGTGGTGGATGCTGGCCCTTGGGAATTTGCCTGGGATCGCCAGAGCCGTCCCAACATGCGGCGATTGCTTGGCCCCTAGAAGCGAGTTCACCCACGAGGAGATTTGGCGTGTGTCTCCGGATAAGCTCTCCGAAGAGACTTGACTCCCAAGTCCCGCTGAAGTTGGATTGCCGCTCATCCCAAAAGTACCTGAAGAACTGTTAGGACTAAGACCTGATGACCAGATTGTTCTTATTTGACGGGCCCCTTGGCCTGTTCGAGGGTTGGAGGAAGGAAGGTAGTGTCAGTTGTGGGCGTCTTGGGTCCTGACATTACGTCCCTGCCCGCAATCTAACTCTGCTCAAACGCACCTTCACATGATGCCGGTGAGGTTGTGGCCGTTGTGGTAGTGCAATGCAACCTCGGGCCTGGATGGGCGCGTCCTCTTTTGCTGTGGGAAGTCCCTTGCGTAGTCGTAGCGCTTGGTAGGTGAGAGACTGTTTGAAATGAAAGCATGAAGGGCCCCTGTGACATCCGCCTGGGGTGGAAGGAACAGACCTGGAACTGGTAGCAGAGAGGTTCAGATTGGCCGTTGAGCATTGTGCAGATAGTGACTGTTATCATATCTCGCTTCCATCACCTGGTACTGGGCCTCGGGCAGGTCCTCTGAGAGGGGTGGTGGCTCTCGTAGGATGGCGAATAAGTTGCCTGCTTGGCGGCCCTCGAGGATCCTCTTTGCTCGTCCATAAGTGGGACAGCTGAAAGGAGCAATAGTAATTCTGTGCGTCTGGTCTTCAATTGATGCTATTGTCCCCGGATCCTTCCCCAACAGAACACTGTGGTTTACAGCTTCTTGGCCCTCCCACACGTCTTGCCTCATGCGTCTGCCCTGCATCTCCCCTGTGGAATGCTTGGGACGGTCGGGCGTCGGTGCTCGGCGGTCGGTTTGAACCAGTACCTATTGGTCCTCTCTGAAAGTGGGTTCTCCTCGCCCAGCGTCTTCCCTTCCATATTGTAAACAGGGGGCATCCGTCCCACATGTCACCCGCCCCCAGCCATGGTGCATGCTCCTGTCGGAGGACCGGTGTACTTACGTACAGGGGAGCCGCTGCTGAAGACACCTTGCCTGGAACGAGCGACAGCTGTTGTCTTCTGCTGGGCAGAAGGACTGGTGTCTGTGAGGGCTGTGTATATCGTGTAGAAATACCACATCTGGCGAGAGGGCTGTCAGAGGGGCTGCTCCTCGCGTATGGGCGGTGTGCACCCTCCAGGAAATTGCATGTATGGAGCCATGAACGATACATCTCAGCCGGTCTCTCCAGTAGAAGCTCTGACACACGGTCATTACCTGGCCAGATTTCTTCAGGTGCAGCTTTGCCCCGAAATTTCGAGCGGTGGTGTCATGTGCTTCCACCATCCCCAGGGCGAGTACATTGCAGGTGAAAGCCCAGGCTCTCTGCCTTCATCTCGCCAAGCTTGGCCTGTTTTATCTGGTGCTATTGTGATCCGCCGATAGGAGGTCTTCGTGGCCCTTTCTCCGCATGTACTCGTTCGCCCTCCAGCCATTCCAGCCACACTACCTCTTGCTTCGATACTCCTCTCGGACGGGAAGTTGTAGCTGTCTCCTCTCTCCCCTATCCTTCCCTTTCTCTCACTGCACCTCGCAGGGGCTTGAGCCAGCCAGGGCTTTGAGGGCCTTGGGGCTGGGTCCACCCTTCCAGTCCAGGGTCCCAGCGGTTGGCACCCGGAAGTTTGGTGATAGGCCTTAAGGTCCCTCACTGCGGTCCTCCAAGAGTCATGCCTGCTTCATCAATTCGTCCCAAAAAATGCCGCGTTGGTGCGTCCCTCTGATTGAAGACCGTTGCTCATAGTGAATGGCAAACAGAGGAAGCGTCCATGCGGACTTCTGCCTGCATCCCGATCATCATCACATAATCACCGGTCACTCACAGTCCAAACCCTCGTACCATTCCTTCTCCTACTAGTCACACAGTCCCGCTACGGAAAGAGACCTCGTACACAGTTCTTGGACAGCTCACCTTCCCACATCATCACACACACACATAACTGGTTAATGAGACAGCTGACAGCAGAGCGCAGTTGCTGATACCCAGGGTCTTGGACTCTGGTGAGATGAGTGGAACTCACAGGTTACCATGCGGACCCTCTGTCCTGTCCCATGGTGGGCAGTAGTCATATGGATGACAATGGTTCCTTTTAGCGAACAGACCCCCTACATACCTAATAGTGAGGGCGTGTAAGACGTCCTGTCTATACCCAGAGGTTAGACCTGCGAACTATCACTGTCGTAGACTATCACAAGATGTTCCTCCCCTTTTTAGATCTAACAACCGAGTCTTGGTAGTCCCCGAAGTGCATGTTCTCTACCACCTGCTAAGCACATAGTGCCCAGCATCCCTAAATATCCCTGACAGGATACATCCCAGAAATAACCTTGTTTGCCTCCGTTTTCAAATAGCCTCCCTGGTTCATTGATCATGGCTCTGCAATACGACCATCACCCTCCTCTTAGACGGTTCTAGTTTCGTGTGGGTCCCTTTAAACTAACTACGATGTGTAGCTTGCCTGTAAAACACGTATACCAAAAGTCCCGCATTCTTTTTTTGAAACCTCCTCTTTCTGGTATCAGCCCTTCTGCCCACGCCCGGGATAACTGTGCATGTGGAGGTCAGCATGGGACTCCCAACGCAGTTCAGCATGACCAGAGAAGGCACCATGCTAATGCGATACCACCTATAGGCGACAATTTAACGGATTGATAACGCGACACTTAGAACCGCTTTGGTTGCTCGTATATGCCGCGGAGATTACATGTACGCAGCGGAAATTTCATCCGCTCCGAAAAGTTTTGTGGCATGCTCAAAACTTCTTTCACGGTATGAAATGTCACGTGGCCGGATGCTCGAGGATAGAGTGTATGAACACGTATGCCAGCTGAGTACACAACGGATGCATAGCGTTTTCACGGATGGCAAGCTTTTTTTTAACGTTTACATCCTCTTTGCATCCGTTAGTGCAGTGGACAGGGGGCTCTTAATATTTGTTTGAAGTCACCCATAGATGAACAGCCAGTGATGGAACACGGACATTCTGACGAACATTAATCATTCTCCCAGTGCAAACTTGGGCACA
>BHFT01045912.1:0-30103 GCA_004320025.1 Laticauda laticaudata | reverse complement strand
AGTTCATCCATTCACAAAGTTTTGTGCAGCTCAAAACTTCTTGCATGGATGAAATTGCAGTGGACGGATGCTCGACGAATAGATCGTATGAAACACGTATGCAATGAGTACACAACGGATGCATTGCGTTTTCCAATGGAAAACTTTTTTTAATGTTTTACATCCTCTTTTCATGTGTAAGTGCAGTGGGACCGGGCCTATTAGAGATTGGTGCATTGATGAGGCAGAAAGGGAGGGAGAGACTGAAGATAAGGAGAAGTGTAAAGAAGTAAAAAAGAGACACAATATTTTCTGAACATGTTGAGGACTTAAATCACAGTTCATGCAGCATAGGAAATGATCCAGTAGGACAGCTTTTACTAACTCTTAGTTATTTTCAGGCTTCTCATTAAAGCAAAATAACAATGAGATACCGTTTGAATGGAATGTATGCAATTTATTACTTATGCCCTGTTGCAGTATAAATGATACAGATGAGGCCTTTTCTATTTATTCTCTAATGCAGAAATATCAGAATTCTTTAACAGGAAATCTTTTCTCCACAAAATTAAATTAAGTTCAGACATACAACTGGGTACAATAACGCAGATGTTTCAGGGGATGATCTATTAGAGATGGAAAATTGGAGCAGACCCCCATTCACTGCTGTTCGTACTCATCACAGAGCAATTACTCCATTAACTTTTAATCTACGGAGCTGCCGAAACTACTCTGTAGTATTATCAGGTCCCTTCTCAAAGTGACCCTAGATCTGGCTATAAAAATGTGAACTTACGGATTCAGGTGAAGGTTCACCTGGATGAGCTGTACTTTCTCAGAAGGAACAGCTTCACAGTTTGGCACTGCTTCTTGATTGCTAGAAGCTGCAAGAAACATGGGTGCCCAATTATAATTAGGGCATCAATTATGACCCTTCCTGAATTGGAAGAAATAACAGTTATTCCAGCCTTGGTCACACCTGGCTTTAAGTTTAGCAGTGCCATTGAAAAATGTCCAGAAATTGTAATTGGTGCAAACTTGTTGTCTAGCACAAAGAATAAACACCCCATGTTTCATAATGTATATTGAAAGATCTGAGGGTGCTTGGTGCTCTCTGAGCTTGCTTGTTTTCTTGCAGATGTTTCATTCCCCTAACTAGGTTACATCATCAGTGCTAGTAAGGAGCAATGTTTGTTGTCAGTTTATATTCTGGTGTCTTGCCGATCTGTGTGAGTGGAGGGGTCTTAGAGATTCTTTGGTTGGGCTGTTTACTGATGGCTCTTTGGCAGTGTCTTACTTGGGGTATTGCTTACTTGATTGTTGGTCTGAAGTTAATCTTGAAGTTAATCTATACTGATCTGAGTGCTGATTATTGTTCGAGGGGTGCTGGAGTCTTTTTCTCTTTTGGGGTAGTTAATTATCTCTTTTGCATGGTCTATAGATGTTGTTAATGTCTATGTGTCTACTGATGACTGATTTGTCAGAGTGCCAGGCTTCTAGAAATTCTCTGGCATATTTGGACTTGGCACTGGTCTAGGATTGTCATGTTTTCCCAATTGAAACTATGGTAAAATCTTAAATGTTGTGAAATTAAAGAATTTTTGTCATGTCTTTTGACTGCCAGTTGGTGTTCATGGATGCCATTGAACATTTGCATTCAGACCTCATTCAAGATGAAAGTGCTGACTTGTAAATCCTCTAACAGATTGGAGCTTGATTTACCTGTGGGACTACCTATCTTGTAAGGCTCACTCGGAGAGGCCCTGTTAAAGATATCCCACTTTCTGAGGCTCATCTATTTGTCATGCTGAAAACAGCATTGCCCTGTGAACCTACCAGGCTGTGCAAGGCACTTTCTACACTATATGTAGAGGAGAAAGTGATAAGTTAAAATAATTGTAGGTCCCAAAGGAATACATGGTACACCGATCAGATGTTTAGCAGTGAGCAGAGTAGCAGCAACAGCAAAGGTGGAAGCTTTTGGTAAGAGCTGGAGGTGTTGGAGGACCTTGGCAATATGTCTTTTGCAGGCAGCAGGAGTGATAAATTTATTGAATTAAAAAAAAAACACTGGCAGGTTTATACAACAGCTCAGTGGGCTACATGCAATTCTTGAACTGTATATAACTTCTAGGCTTTGGGGAACTGTGAAATATATTTTTCTTTCCTAGGCAATTAATTCCTAATTTGTGTCATTTCAAATGTTTGCTTAATCAGGACATTATTATTATTACTGTATTCCCAAGAATGCCTTTCACTGAAATCTGTGGATCGCAATCTGTCAAGCTAGTCCAGCGCATGTGTGTGTACATGTGTGCGTGCACATGCACTTCTGTCTGTGTGCCTTTCAGTCAGTGTGGCTCCTGTATAAATCATAAAATGCAGTTTTTATGGCAATGTTTTCAGAAGTGGTTTGCCTGCTTCCTAGGGCTGAGAGAGAGTGATTGGCCCAAGGTCACCCCAGCTTACTTTGTGCCAAAGGCAGAATGGGTCTCCTGGTTTCTAGCCTTAACCACTACACCAAATTGGCTCTCTGTGAGTAGATAGTCATTTCCAACTTCCCTCTTTGGGGCTAAGAGAGAGTGACTGGCTCAATATCTCACAAGAAGAAATATTTCACAAGAAGAGTTATTCACTCCTCTACTCATTGCAGAACACCTTATGCCACCAGACTTGAAATGCCAGACCTAGAAAACCTAGAACTATGCCGCCTTCAGTCCGATCTAAGTATAGTACATAAAATTATATATTTCAGTGTCCTACCTGTCAATGAATACTTCAGCTTCAATTATAACAATACAAGAGCACACAATAGATACAAACTCAAGGTAAACCACACCAAACTTGATTGTAGGAAATACGACTTCAGCAACAGAGTGGTCAATACTCTACCTGACTCTGTGGTTTCTTCCCCAAACCCCAAAAACTTTATTTTTTTTTAAAAACTAGAACTTTCTACACATTTGACCTCAAACCCCTTTCTAAGAGGTCTGTAGGGGGTGTGCATAAGCGCCACCAACGTGCTGACTTCCGGTTTTTTCTTGTTGGTGTTGGTGGAAAATCCGTGATTGTGCATGGTTTGTGCCCCGGCTCTCTGCTGGAGGGTCCCGATCGCGAACGCGAACCACTCGGTGGGTGGGTGAAGAAGGGGGATCACCTGGAGGGTTGAGGGAAACCACAAACTCCCCTCCTGACAGGAACAATCCCTCCTGAAAGGCAAGCTGGCAGTGGTGGTCTTAAAATGGCCCACCACAAAAGATGAGAACATTCAGGGAAAACTAAGTTTTGTGCTGGAGAGAGAATAGCAGGCAGAGTGTGAAACCCCAAAGGGCAAAGGGTACATCGCTTTTGAGGTATCCCATATCAATTAAAGGCTGTTTTAGAGGAAAGAGTGTGGAAGCAGTGACCAGAGAAAGTGAGAAAGGAAAATGGGTTTTTAAAATTTGGATTTTGATTATTTTAACTGGACTAATCTGGAGGAGTAAATTTAAAGGAAAATACATTAATTTACAGCAAAAGGTTAAAAAATTAAACTGAGAGATTATTGAATTGTGGGGCACTTAAAGGGCATTAACGAAATGGCTGGAAATTGAGTGTTGAAAAGAATAGCTATGACTTGAAATTGCGAACTTAATAAACATCGATAGTCAACAAAGAAAGTTAAAAAGAAAAAGACTCAAGAGGTCACCTGATGGTACAGGAAAAACTTTAATATGTTTTAAAAACAAGTGTCTGCTCTTTTTAAGACTTTGGATTTGACTTGAAAGAAAAATAAAAGGAACTTTATATTGTCAATAGAAGCCACCTAGTAATTTGGGAACAGTTGGGGAGCCATTTGAGAAGATTTGGAATAAGATTCAAGAGTATGAATTGTTGAAAATAAATTCAAAAGATAATTGACTAAAAAATAAGATATTGGACATCTGGACTGAATAATACAAAGAGAAAGAGATTCAACTATTAAGGAAGAGGAAAGAAAAAGAAAAAGGGAGAAGATATAATGGAGGAGCTACTTGTTTGATATAAGACTGGACTTATAAGCATAAAAATCAATATGCAAGATACAAGGGACATGAAATAAAATTAAAGTTGAAATATGTGTAATTAATGTATTTCAGAAATTAGAAATTGTGACTAGCAATACACAAGAAACACAATAAACAGAGGGGGAGGAGTTCTAATAAAGAAGTAACGAACTTTAGCAAAACAAAATGAACAACAATTATTCGCGGGGGGAAAAAGGAATTAGAATTAAAAATTTGTGGTCTGATGGGATGATAAAAGGGAAATGATTTGTAAAAATTGGTTTAAAGAGAGAAGGAAAAGCACAAAAGGAAGTGCAAAGGAAAAATCAAAGAGGGACGACAGAAAAAGTTTAAATAACTGGAATGAGAAAAAGAGGGAATAAGATGGGAGAAAAGGGAATTAAGAGAAAAGGACCAGAAAAATAAAGAGGAACAGGAACAACAAATGAAAAAAGAAAGTACGTTGTTCAAAGAGTGAGAGATAATGGGAGAAAAAAAAGGGATAAGGAAGGGGAATTCCACAAAGTAATTGTTGGATTGTTATAAGAATATATTGAACAATACTGTATATACTCGCATTATAAGCCCGATCTCGCATATAAGCCGACCCTATACAAAATTGCCCCAAAAATGAGGAATTTTTGCAAAAACTCGGCATATAAGCCGACCCCCCAAATACCATGGTGTTCAATACCTGAATCTCACCGTCAAGGCTCACCGTCAGAAAAGATTCTGGGAGGACAGGGCTTTGGTGGACTTTCCCTGAACAGCAGAAGTGAAGCCCAGAGGGAAAGGCGGCGGGCAAAAGTTGCAAGCTCATCGTCCACCCAGGGAGAAAACAATGGCTGATTTTCGCACGGCATTTTACTTGAGGCGAGGGCTGCTAAGGGCCAGCTGACAGGGAGTGCGAGAGCCAAGACTCTCATCGTGGGAAGCTGCCACGCTAAGTTGCTGCTCCAGCGCAAATTGAGGCATGGCCACCGATAAATCAGATTTATGCGCGTATAAGCCGACCCCCAAATTTGGAAAAAAAAATGCATTCTAAAGTCGGCTTATATGCGAGTATATACGGTAGTATTTTGTAATGTATAGATGATTCATAGAGAAAATACAATCAGAATCTGAGAAATATATAGATGTGTGTGTGTCTGTGTGTGTGTGTGTATTTTATACTAGATAGGGAGATTGATATTAAGGCAGAATGAAGGTGGCTCGAATTATTAACTAGAGGGGACAACTATATTTCCAGATAAGGACTGATAAAATGACAAATGTGACAGGAAATCACAACAACAACAATAATAATAATAATAATAACATGAGAAATGATAATAGAAAGGAGATCAGAATTTTAGATAATATTGTAAAATAAGATATGAAAATATACTAAGAAAAATGGAAGGAGATATGTTAGATTTGGACTTGAATAAATGAATATGGAATTGAGATAAGAATTTTAGATAATATCGTAAAATAAGATATGAGAACATGAATTGCGATTGGATAAGATAAGCTTAATATTTAATAATGACAAGAATGATGCAATATGAAATTAAATAAAATGAACAGGTAACTGGTCATGTTTGTATTGAGAGGTGAAATCTGGAACCACACTACTTGCCAAATGAGAATTTTTCATTTAAAAATAAAATAAAATGAAAACAAGGAGAAAATTGAATAATGGAATTATTAGGCATGTTTAATTGATATGGTGGTAGGCATTTGGAGAGAGTAAGGTTGAAAATAAATATTGAATAAGTATGAATTAAGCTGAATATAATGCAATGAGAGATGTTTGATATACTGATGCCACACTGTTAATGTATTGTTGTTATATGCAGATTGAAATAAAAATAAAATTGGGAAAAAAAGCGCACCAACATGACTACCGTCCCTGTCCTATTGTTTCTTTTTATTTTTTCTATATATATCCATTTCATGTATTCATAGCTACAGTATGTTTATACTTATACGTGTTATCTTGTAAGCGATTGACAAATCAAAACAAATCAATCAATCAATCAATAAAATATCACTTCTAGCTTCCCTGCCTAAGAGAGGACTAGAATTAAAGTCTCCTCACTTCTTCTCCAGCAGTTAACTGCTGCCTCTCTTAATAAATAAATTAGCTACATAAAAAATAAGAGAATTAGGTGGCTATCTAGTGACTAGAACCATTTAAAGCCCATGTCCCACTGCACCAACAGATGCAAAGAGGATGTAAAACAGACAAAAAAGCTTGCCCATCCTTCGTATGGAAAACGGAAAATGCATCCCGTTGTGTACCACTCCGTATGCGTTTTTCCACATACGCATACCGAATCCATCAGACGCATCCGTCTACTGCTTTCTTCAATTCCGCTCAACAAAGTTTTGAACGCTGCAGCAACAATTTGAGCGGATGAACTTTCTGCAGCGTCACGATGTACAGTGCTGCGACACCTACGGGCAAACCCAACGTTCTACGTCCGTTGTCATCCATTATACGTCCGGCTGTATCCCTGGAGCATCCTCTGGGCATCCTCTGGCAATCCTCGCAACTACATCCGCTCCAAGCTGAAACACGGAAAGAGGGAGGAAGCAAAAGGTAGTCACGGAACGTCCACATCAGCGTTAGTAGCAAGGAAATACGAAAGGATATAAGCCAGATGCATCTCAACGATCATAAAGGCATTAAAACGGAAACAAAATGTTTGTTTAATTGGACAGTATCTCGGATATTTAGGCATGTTCTGGAGTATGCCTTACAGTATGTGGAAGGACACCTAAGTCATAAATCGATATTTTCCTATAAAAAGGGGAGGAAAATCACACTGGATCTCTCTATCAGTCCTTGCTCTTCTCTTCCACATCATCCATTGATCTCACACCAATGCGATGCATCACAAGACCACCCTTATGGTGCTTGCCATCAAATTCAACACCAGACACAAGCCCTGTCAGCAACTGTTTCACCTTTTCTACGCAATCGGAAGAAGGAGATGTCAAGACTGATGTGTGTCCGACGATGATCGGAAAGAAAGAGTGTAGTTGGACTGTATTGATAAACTGAGGGTGGAGCTGAGGAATGGAAGACACTCGTGGCATTCTAGCACTTCATGAGATGCCACCCGCCATGTTTGATGAACTTGTTCTCGAGACGTCTGAGACCCAGTTGACCAAGCAGGAGCACCATTCCATCCAGCCTGGAAACCTGGGACTGAAGATGGCACTGGACTCTGCGCGCAACCTGGCCGTCTTGGAAACAACAATAACCAGAAACATGCAGTATGCCTGGAGGGTGCCGACACACAACACCATCAGCAAAAGTGTCAGAAGAAGTGGTGCATGGCCATTATCTGAAGAATACGTGGAGGAGGCTCCTCAAAGTGGCCCCCACTGAAGAAGGCCTGGAGGAAAGTTGCAAGAACAGTGATAGCAGAGGTGGAACTTTCCCCACACCCGTTGAGCCATAGATGGGAAGCACATGGCCTGCAAATCTCACAGCCAATTCAGGTCCTCTTATCACAACTACGAAGGGCCTTCTTCCAGTATCATCCTCTTTGCCATGGTTGATGCTGACTACAAGTTCATGTAGCTCGATGCTTCAGGCGAACGGTCAGCTTCAGATAGCTAGAGTATACAACACGCAGTGCAACGCTACTCAAAGGTGGAGCTGGAACGCAATCTTATCCTGGGTTTTCCAAGATCCAGCGACCCCACTACCCGAAAATGACAAACAAGATGTGCCCTACTTCAATCGTGGGTGATGACGCCTTCTCTCTCAGACCCTACCGCCTCACTGAAGTCTACACTTCAAGAGTACCTCACCCGTGAAGAGAGGATCTTCAACCTACAGGCTGTCCAGGGCAAGACGGATGGTGGAGAACGCGCTTTGGCGTCCTGGCCAAAGCAGGTTCCAGGTACTTCTCCACCACCATGCGCATTGCTCAGAGACCGTGAGGAGGATCTGGAAGCTTGCTGCATCTGCACAATCTCATGCGCACGGGACCGACGCTACTTCGTAACGCTGTAATTGCTAGTGTTGCACAACAGGCTTGTGGACCATCAACACCAAGGGAATGGGGACATGGAGCCTGGGGAATGGAGTCAAGGACAAAACCTGATAGACCTGTGGATGTACAAGGCCCCAACAGAGCTTCACGTGAAGGGAAGAAGCAGCGCAACCTCCTGAAACACTGGTGCAACTCCCCAGCTGGAGCAGTTGGAAGTGGCGAGACACAGGATGGTAAGGTGGTTAATGGATTGCTTCACTTGAGGCCTTTCTCATACACACTGATGAGATTTGACCATTGTATGGTTTGAGTGGCCCCTGCAATGAATAGGGCATTAAAATACAGGAGCTGTGTTTATTTTGAAATGTGTATGAATGCATCTGACATTACGATTGTTATTAGTATAAACATGAAGGACATAATGTGGTGGGCAGCTGGGAGGGTGGACCATACAGTCCCACTATGCTTTTGCACTGGAGGTCTTATCCACTCCCACAGCTTATCCTTACCGCATCCTAACAACTTATCCTTACCTATATCCACAAGCTTGCAAAGGCTTAAGCCATTTTTTCAAGTATTTCACTCAAATACTTTATTAAGTAAAAAAATGAACCCAAGTGTGTGAAGCAAAGATAACCTTTATTAATAACTGTTCTTAAGCATTATACTTGTAATGATATTAAAAAAGCCAAAATGAACCAAGTAAAGTATTTTTAAGCAAAGATAAAGTGAACAGGTAACAACTTCAGTCTTCTGGCACTATTCTCAGTCAGCTCTGAGGCATGTCCATGGTCTCATCTGTCGAGGCGGACGCGGAGGTGGACCATAGGACTGAGAGTGGAGGTGGCTGTGGCTGGAGTGCTGTCTGAGGCGCCATTGGGGTGCTTGGCCCTGAGAGTACAACAGGGGATGGTGTGTTCAGGAAGCTCTCAGAAGAGCTGGCTCGAGTCCTGTGCATGTGTGAGAGCCCCTCTCCTCAAGGACCTGAGATGTCAGGCACAATACTGATGGACAGATTTTCTGTTGGAGGGCTTGGCTGTGGGGTGTGGGACGAAGGAGGAAGTGTCGTGGGGCTGTCTGGTCTGCAGCTGGGTGAGGACTGGCGCCTGTGGCGTGCGATGTACCTGGGCCTGGACTGGGAAGGGCTGCCTCTGCTGTGGGAAAGTCCTGGTACTCGTAGCCCTTGATATGTGATGGTCTGTTGAAAGCCGTGGAAGGGCTGTGACATCGCCTGGGTTGGAGGAGCAGTCTAGAGTGGGTTGGAGCAGGTTTAACTGGGCCTGGAGGGTGGTGGAGCAATGCTGTTATCTTCTCCTTCATCACCCTGGTACTGCTGGGCCTCGGGCAGGTCATGAGGGTTCTGCTCACATAGGTGATGAAGGGCTTTGCGGTTCGATGATGGTATGTTCAGTGTGGACCAGCTGAGAGAGAAGATCTGTGCTGGTTTTGATTGTGTCCCTGAACTCTCAAAAAGCACCAATGTGGCTCTGGCCCTCCAGTCCTCCCTCTCTGCTGCTTTCGTGGTGGTGGGAGCTGGGGTGGGGTGGGTTGGTCTCTGGCTGCTGCTTCTTCTTGCTCCATTTGAGACAGGGGATCCTCCACGTCCACCGGCATGGGGAGGCAGCTGTCGGGGGGGTCTCTTGCTGTGGGGCCCTCCAAAGACACCTGCCTGGACATGGTAGCTGTCTCCTGGCTGGAAGAGGAACTGTGGCTGGTTGGGCTGCTGTAGGGAAAGGATTGACAGAGGGGCTGCTCCTCGGTGTGGTGGACCTCACCCTCCAGGAAGCTGCACTTGGCCATGACGTATACTCAGTGGAGTTATGACAGCATGCCTGGCCAGATTTTTCAGGTGCAGCTTACCATACCAGGTGTGCATGTGCTTCCACCATCCCAGGAGTAGTTCTGAAGTGTAGCCAGGCTCTCTGCCTTGTCTCTCACGCTGCCTGCTCTCCTGGTGTCGCGATAGAGCCTGTGGCCCTTTCTCCACAGGTACTTGTTCTCCCTCAGTCATCCCACCACCTCCTCCTCATGGTCCTCGGAAATGGTGTACTGTTTCCTTTCTCCCTTCTCTCTTGCCTTGCCTTTTCTCCCTCTGGCAGGGGCTTCAGGCCTTCAGCAGCAGGGCTTTGAGGGCCTTGGGGCTGGTCGCCCACAGCAGCAAGCAGTAGCAGTAGCAGCAGCACCAGCAATAGCACACCAGCAGCAGGGAAGCACCACAGCAGCAACACCAGCAGCACCAGCAGAGCAGAAACACTGGCAGGAGCAGGCACCGAGCAGGCAGCAGCAGCAGCACCAGCAGGACAAGACACCACCAGCCAGCAACACCACAGCTGCACCGCACCACCACCACCACCAGCAGAACACAGCAGCTTCAGAGTCAGCGCCAGGGGGTGGATGGTGGTTCTGTCCTTCTTGCCAGGGCTGGCAGGAGTCAGCACAGGCTTCCTCTTCTTCCCTGACTGACGAACCATGGTGTTCTTTCAAGATGTCTCTGGCAGCAGGTCTTTCCTCTGAATGGTGACTGCTTGCGAGCTGCATCCTTTTATATCCACGGAGCTGATGCGAGTCATTCTCCCCACATGTGCAGTGAACACTTTGCATCTGCTATGCATCTGCTATGCATCCACTATGCATCCACTATGCATCCTATAGGTGTCCATGATGCATCCCCGTCATCCGCTACACATCCGCTCCTTCCGCTAGGCGTCCACTTCTCTATTCTCCCCCGCAACCTCTTCAGAGGTGTCATCCGCTTCCATCCGCTAGGCTTCCTACGAACATCCGCTTACCATCCTCGCTACATACTACCCCCGTCCGTCCCTTTCCGTTGTTTTCCATTCTGTTTATGAAAATTTTCGTCACTTTTGAGAGCAGATAACAACGGATGGAGCCACCCCCACAATTTTGCTCATCCACGGTGTCCTTTTTGCATACTTTTGCATCCGTCGGCCAGTGTGACCTAGCCTTAAAGGGGTACATGGGAGGGAATAGTGGAAGGTGTAGCTGATCCTTCTCCTCCTTCAAATCCTGAGTAAATTGTCTTGGGTTACCCCCAAGTTTAGCAATATTCACAGTTCAGGCATGTTTACAATGCATTTAGTTGGTCTGTTTCCAAAGTAAATATGCATAGACTTGCATCTTTAACATCATAACAAACATAACAAACTCGCTGTGAAATAAGTGAGAGCTGGTACATTTCTCAGTAGCATCCAGTGAGATACATGACTAAATATGGATTTAAACAGGTTTTCCTACATTCAGATTCTTCTATCTTGTGCTTTGAGTAATAGCTGCTGTACACCCTCAGTATAATCAATATTGAGGAATGATGGGAGCTGTAATTTAAAGGAGTTTGAAGACTCATGTTTCTAGAGTCTATTCAAGCACAGTAGTACCCTAGTTGAATTAATGGATACCTCTAGGGATGCTTCATCATCCACTCCACATACAGAAACTGAAATGGCTGAAATTGAACCTTATCTGAATTGTAATAATGGCAGCATCCTCATCTCCTGAGGGTATGTGAAGTGGAAATTTGTCCTTCCAATACCTCACCACCATTTTCTGCCCACAAATATCTATTGATTGAGGCCATTCCACTTGAAGGCAGGATTGTTCTTGTCAGACCTTTCTGAAGCAATTATCTTGTACTTACTGTTTGAAAAAAAAATTGTGGATTACCTCAAAAGTTGAGTGGAATGTTTGATTGTTTAAGATTGGAAATGGAACACAAGCACTGCTTACAGATGATGCAGAATTCTCCTGTGCTCAGATGGACTCCCATTTGGAGTCTTCTAAACCAGTTAGAAGATTCTTTATGATTTTTCATCCATTTAAACAATATCACAACTGGGGTATTTTGCCTTGAGCACTTCTGATGGGAGATGAGATGGTAATGGCATTAGGGAAGTGTGGGAAAGGCTGTTTTTAATTGGCTACTGAGATGATTACATTTTCTCAGTTAATTTAATTGGCTGATTTGCATGCACTATATTTCAGGGGTGTCAAACTCAATGCCTGGGGGCTGGATCTGGCCTACAGGATGCTTAGATCTGGCCCTCAAGGCCACCCTGAAATAGCGAAGAATCAGACCGCGATGCTTCTGCCAGTGAAAATACAGCACATGAGTGCCATGCGTACCTCTCCACAAACTCTGTTTCCGCTGGAAGAGGTTTGCAGGAGGCCATCCCAGAGGAATATGGAGCTCGAGAGCTTGTTTTCACTGGCAGAGCTCTTGGGCTACCACAAGCGCCCCCAACATCATGCTGGCCATGCTCCCTCTGCCCCCCCAAGGTCAAACACAACCCTGTTGTGGCCCTCAATGAAATCAAGTTTGACACCCCTGCTATATTTGATACATTTTCCTGTATTGGGTGGAATCACAAGTTTTCTGCACTTGCCCCACTTTTTCGGCAAGGAGTTCTTTCAGCCAGACCCCAGAGACAAGAAGGAGTCCTCTCAGCAGATTGCAACTTTTCCTGCTGGCATAACTGGCAGAAATGGTGGCAAATGGCAATCATATGGTTGTGGGGCACTTGACAACTGGTTGTAACTCCAGACAGGTTGCCAAATACCCAGTTTCTAATCACATAACTGCAGGAGGTGGTATGGCGTTTTCCGACTGTTAGAAGTGCTTCATGGTCCATAAAGCACTCTTTCTGAGGCTATCATTAATTTGAACCAATCATTAAGCAAAAAGTCATTAAGTGAGAATTACATGACTTTTGCTGCCCCTGTTGCTGATCTCTAGTCTGCCACTAGGGCATCTGTTCCACCCCACTGCTACTGGATTTTGTCTATTTGGTGTTCAAGAGATTGCTTGCTTCCTCTGGAATTGCTGCATTCACTGTCACTGGCTGGCAGGACCGCCTTCCATATATTAAAGCACTACAGTAGAAATGGGGTGGGCCTTGCTGCAGAATTCTGTCATCATCTCTGTGTCTTCTCCAAAACCTCATGTTGTCATTACTTAAGTGGAATAAAGTTGTTTTGTTTTGATTATTCCCCCCCCCCCNTAAAGTTGTTTTGTTTTGATTATTCCCCCCCCCCTCAAAGATTAGAATTATGAAGGAAGAGATAAACAACACCTCTGCTTAGGAGGTGGGATAGCCAATCCAGATTCCTTCCAGTTGTATTTGGGAGGGGGTTTAATAGCATTTAGCAATAGCACTTAGACTCATATAGCACTTCACAGTGCTTTACAGCCCTTTCTAAGCAGTTTACAGAGTCAACATATTGCCCCCAACAATCTGGGTCCTCATTTTATCAAACTTGGAGTCAACCTTAAGCTGCTGAAAATTAAATTGTCAAACTGCTGGCAGCAGATAGTAAGCAGAAGTAGCCCACAGTACTGCATTCTAAATACTGTACCACTACAGCTTTTGATTAATATTTTCTTTCTACTGTTTCACATCAGCCATGTCCAGAACTACTAACAGCAGTAGGACTGAAGCACAGGCACTGTAATATTGCCAACTGAATGGCAGTATAATACTATACTATACTCAGTACTATAGTACCACTATAGTACTGAATGACAGTGTTATAGTGCCTCTTTTGTGCAGTCCCGATGGACCGCCCATATAGTAATGCCTAATCTATCTCTTAAGGGAGTCAGCAGCTGTATCAGAATGCCCACATCAGCCTAAAACCAAATACGTCATTGTGATCCAACCTGTTTCTGAGCATCAAATTTTACAGGGGTGATGAAACTGATCAGATTCTACATACCTTATTGCTCTGGTGGTCTTAAGGGGGCAACACTCCTTTAACATTGACAAAGCTAAGGATGTCTCCATCCTGGGTGGAAGATGAGATGAATTTATCTTCACGAGAATAAATAAAACAAGTTGTTGAAGCTTCCAAGGTTGTTGAAAAAATATGTTTTCACCATGGAATACTCACTAATGTTTACAAAATGAAGTGCTTAGAGATGGACCTTGTGCATATGAAAGGCTTATTTCTGATTTCTCCTAGATAACTGCTGCCATTCAGTCTGGACAGTTATGAGCTGAATGGAACAATGATCTTGGTCTCTATCAGGTAGTTTTTTATGTTGATGTTCTAAAACAGGAAACACTTTTTGACAAATCATGTGAAGCAGGGGTGGGCTCCAAAAATTTTAGCAAAGAGTTCTCTGCACAGATGCTGGGTGGAGCGTGGCCTAGTTGGCCTCCTGCACCATGGCAGGGGGGGCATTTTTTCCCTCCCCAGGCTCCAGACGCTTTCCTCGAGCCTCTGGGAGGGAGAAAAGAGGTTCTCTAGAAACAGGCCTATTTCCAGCCTTCCTTAACTTCTGGGAGACCCATTTTTCGCCCTCCCCGAGCTATTGCATGTGCCCTGCACTTACCTGCATCCAAAATGAGCCACATGGGGACTCCTGGGAGGGGGGGTAGGGCGGGGCCAGCTAGAAGTGGGATTTGAGGGTTCTCTGAACTGCACATAATCTTAGCTAGAGGCACTCCCAAACCTTTGCGAACCCCCTGCAGCTCACCCCTGATGTGAATTTATGAAAAACTCTACTGCACCTAAAATATCCCCAAAGTGTATATATTGCTGCTTTAGGTTTCTCTTAATAACATGGCTCAAAGCAATGAAACTCACAAGCAAGAAATGTCACAGGTGTGCTGTAGCACTACGCACATACATTACAATCACATCCTATACTTGTAAATTTGTCCCCTCCAGAAAAATATATCCAAAAATATATCCAACTCATAATTAGATGCCTTGATTAAAACTAGGGTCTTGTAGGAGCTTGCCTCTCGAATTGAAAATGCTATTCCTTTATAAAGCAAACCCAAGATATCTTTTAAAATGGATCTAATTCAAAGTGGGAGCCAGTTTTTCTCTTAGACAGTCAGCTTTGTTGGGTCTGCTACCCTTCCCCAAAGAACTTACATTTCAGAAATTAGAGAGGATAGCCGTTATAAGTGAGCTGTTACTAGACTAAGTTTACCAAATTTCTTAACTTGCATTTTGCACAGTGTGCCAAACATCTCTTTTCAAAAGGAGTGGATGGGGAGCAAGACATCATGTTTTGGACAATTTTCTGGATTCTTTCAGGCCTGACAGGGAGTCTTAATTCTCTGTCCCCTGTTTTTGTCCTTGAAACATGCCCCCAATTCTACCATGTGGAATCTGACTTAAAAGGTATGTATGTTACGTAGGTATTAGGAGATTATTGTTATTAATTTTTAAGGTGATAATTAAAAAGTTAAATGATTATTGGGATTTAAAGGGGAATTAATCAAATGATATATAAGGTATAGGGGTGGCATACTCCAATTGGTAATTGTGAGGGAAACTTTTTGAAATGTTTGAATTGAGAGGGAATTTTTGAAATGATGAAATAAGATTATTGCAAACCTGACAGACAAAAATGTTCCATATTAGCATTCTTGGAATACCCGCACCTGATTGGTCAAGACGGACTGCACTGTGATTGGATGAAAGAACAACAGTGATTGGTCAGTAAAGAATTAACTGCGATTGGCCGTGCCGATCGTGGGAGATTTAGAGAGCTATCATTGGATGCAAGCTGCCGGCAAGCTCTATAAGAAGGGCTGCCGCGGCTCGCAGGTCCAGCACAGATCTATACCTTTTAATAAAGAGCTGAAGTTACGCTGGTCTCAAGTCTCTTTTTTTCCCCATGCTTCTACATTAAAGTATAAAGTACAATGAATATGAAGATATGATAATTATTTAAAGTTAAAAGAAATAGGCCAAGGAATGAATTGAAAATTTATAAAATAAGCCTGAGGAAAGTATTTGAGAAAATTTATAGAAAATATGTAAAGTAATGATAAGATGTGAAATTAAATGTGAAAGATGAATATGTAATCAAAGTCATATTTGTGTGGAAATGTGAAAACCTGGAATCATGCTGTTCACTAAAAAAAGGTGTTTTTAAAATGGGGAAAAATAAAATAAAACTTTTTATTAAAAAAAGAAAAAAGAAACATGCCCCAAATTCTTTTGAATGGCCCAATGTTTGCCATTCTGGGGACTCCTGGAGGCAAAGGACTCCTAGCAGCCCCACATATTATACACCCTTGCTTTGATTTTCCTGGTTTCTTGACAGGAAATGATATTCCCAATGTGCTCAATAACATCATTTATTTCCTTTGCTTCCCAACTTGAAATGTATTGTGAAAACCACACATCCAACAGTCCCCAGTAGGAAAGTTTCTAGTTAATTTTCAAGAAAAATATGAGGCAGGAAAGTCTTTTGCATCCATAAAGGATGTCATATGATCACTCTTCATTTTTCAAAAAAATATTTTTCCTGGTTCAGAAGGGGGGATTTATTTAGCTCACTTTCTTGAAAAACCAGGAGAAAGCTTAATGATGCCCTGCTTCCTCCCAAACATTTTCAGGGACAACTAAAATGACAAATAGATATATCATAATGCTCTGAGTAATGTTTATTGTATAAATTCTTTAAGTTTCTAAAAGCAGAAAAAAACATAAACAAGTAGTCCTCGATTTATGACCACAATTGAGCCCAACATTGCTTAGTGACACATATGTTAAGTGAATTTTGCCCCATTTTACAACCTTTCTTGCCACAGTTGCTAAGTGAATCACTGTAGTTGTTAACTTCATAACCTTGTTCTTAAATGAATCTGACTTCCCCACTGATTTTGCTTATCAGAAAGTCAGAAAAGGTGATCATATGACCCCAGGGCACTGCAACCATTATAAATATGAGTCAGTTGCCAAGCATTTGAATTTTGATCATGTGACCATGGGGATGCTGCAATTATTGTAAATGTGAAAAATGGTCATAAGTCATTTTTTTCAGTGCCATTGTAACTTGTAAGAGTTAGAATTGACTCTGGAGCAATTAAAAGCTTCCAAATAGAAAAGGGAAAGGAACATTCCAAAGTAGTACATAATCACATTACATATTCAACATATATGCAGAATATATCAATAGAAATGCCATTTTAGAACAAATAGGAACTGGGATTAAAATTTCTGGAAGAAAGTTCAACTTCAAATACACCAATGATGTCATTTCATAGTTAGAAGCCTTCTTAAAATCAAACATAAAAATTCAAAAAGAGATCGACTGTTAGTATTAAAAAGAAGGGGAAAAAACCTAAATTAAAGGCAACAGATAATGTCAATACAATGCTCCTCCCAAATTGATCAAGTAGTGATAGATTTAGTTTTCCTCAGCTCAAAAACTCACAGGGACAGTGACTGTAGCCACAATATTAGTAGATGTTTGCTACTTGTGAGAAAGACAATGGCAGATCCTATGAACATAAAGAAGCAATTATTGATGGACAAGCCTGGCAGTATTCTTTTTTTGTTTTTTTGTTCAATCCAACACTTAGGAGCCACTGAACAAGAATAAACAATTCATGAACGAGGAAGACTTTCACATAATGTAGCTTCTCATATAATCCTGTGGGGTGGCAAATAAGAAGCCATGAGTGGGCGGAATAATAATTGACAGTCCTAGAAAGTTTAGGGGAGGCAGGAATGCTATTCCTTCTCTGGCAAAAACCTGTATCTTCCTAGGGACCTCAGTCTTGATTTGGAAATACCATTACAACAGAGGTTTAGAAAGCACATCCCAGAATAACTAAAGCAACATACTCTATGCTTTCTTCATATCTCTGCTTAGGCTGCTCATAATTCCTACCACACCTGCCTCTGTTCTGCCAATAATTATTTAGTCTCATCTCTATTATGTATCTGCAACATCTCAAATTCTAGTCCTACACCAGTAAATTATGCCAAATGCCAAGGGTAATCTGGGGCCCTCTGGATAGGAGTCAATCACTAAGATCTTGTTTTTGCATATTTTTTTAATCTTTCTCATCAGAAATTAGTGAACTAGAGGTGGTGGTTTTATGGCTTATGGCAAATTGCCTGGGTGTTCTCGATGTTGAAATAATACACAGAAAAATTAACAAAAGCAATACATACTAATACAGACAAATATTTGCTTGAAGCTACATGCCTTTATAGCAATTAATAAATAACATCTTACTTGTACATTACTAATCTCTTATTATTACTTCATGAAAATAATGCCAGCTCAAACTGGTTCATTCTTTGATCAGCCAGGTTTAACTCAAGATATATTTGGAGCAGAAATGTACAAGAAATCTGCCATTTAGACATAATAGAATCAGGGAATCAGCCACAGGTATAATATTTAATAAAATTGCCATAACTTTTTTTTTCCCAAAGAAAGGAGCACAATGGTGAGGAGAAATTGGCCAAACTTTATTTAATGATCATTGGTGCCTACTTTTCAAGAAAGAGGGACACTGAACAGTAGAAAGACACAGGTTCTTATATATTGCACTTGGGATTGAGGGCCAGGAAATTCAAAGGACCATATTTGCGGGCAAGCTTTTGAAGGAAGTGAGGTAGGTGATAGGAGAAAAGACTTTTCTATTGTAGAACAAATGTCACACCTCTGTGATAAGTGGAATTCTCAGACAACTTGGCACCATGCTTGGATTATGAGGGTCTTCCCCCTTAAATAAGTTTTTGACAGACAACTGAGACCTTTATTTTCATATGGAAGGTGGGGGGAGTAGGAATCTCAAAGTGAAATGAAGGGAAGAGTTTGCAATGGGGAAGAAAGAAAGGAGAGGGAAGGAAAAGGTGAAGGGAGTTTGGAGACATTTTGCAGCTTTATAACAATAGCAATAGCACTTAGATTTATATACCATCCCATAGTGCTTTGCAGCACTCTCTGGGTACTTTATGATTTCAACATATTGCCTCCAACAATCTGGGTTATCATTTCACCTACTTTGGAAGGAACCCAGGCATCACAGAAAGCTCTCGTATTCACTCCGGAGTCTTCAGTAAGGAAGTTGAAAACATTTGAAACTGTGCTAGAAATTTTTCAACATGAAGGGAAAAGCAATAGTGCCCTTAGATGAGAGTTGAGACTGATGATACTGCATGAAATGTATTCCTGCAAGATAATTCCTGCTGAGTGGAAAAGGGCATTAGTGGTAACTTTACTAGCTCAAAAGGACTGAGATAAGACAGCATGGGAACTTGTGAAACTTATTTGTTGGGTAATGGTAAAAGTACATTAGAAATGTGGGTAGAGATGTTGGGGCAAGAGATCAGGAATGATGGAAACCAACCCAACTCAACCAGGGAGTTAGTGGTAATGGGGCTGGCATGACTAAATGCTGAAGGTGCACGGAACGCTGTTACTTTCCCACCAAAGTGGTCCCTATTCTTCTACTTGCATTTTTACATGCTTTCTACTAGGTTGGCAGAAACTGGGACAAGTAACAGGAGCGCACTCCATTACGCGGTGCTAGGGATTCGAATCACTGAACTGCCAACCTTTCTGATCGACAAGTTCAGCGTCTTAGCCACTGAACCACTGCATCCTATTGACCAATGTTACATACATCTTAATGAATACACCATTAACCTGAACTTAAGATATACACTTGGCAGTCTTAATGGGAGACCAATTTTAGCTGAAATCCTTTGTAGTCTTTGTATCCTTATCTTAGTAAATTCAACTTTATGAGGGCAGCCACTCACTTGACACTTCCCTTCTCTCTGATTCCATTCTGGTTGTGATGCGCCCAGGACTGCAGATACCATATATTGCAATTTTAGCATGAGTTTAGCAAATGCTGTCTGTTTCCTTAACTGTTACCAAATTGCTCCCCCCCAATAATTATTTTCTCCAAATAAAGAGAATCTTTAGAGTCAGCCCAATTATATACGCACCGTAGTGTCATGGCATTTGAAACCATTAACAAATCTTTCTCTAATCGGAACAAAGCTCAGCACATGAAGCTCCTTCCAACTTGGAACTTTCTAAAGGAAACTTTGGAGTCAATTTTCTAAGGATGGTCAGTGACCGGATCTTCACTTAGAGAAAACAAAATAAACTCTGGCTCCCCTTTTTTCATTCAGAGCTTCTCTTTTTAATGGTTCCAATTTCTAGTCACACAGAATGTGAACTAGGGAGAGGAGAGGGAAGAGGAAGCACCGGTGGGATAGATAGGGAGAATTGAAATGAAAAACTTCCTCAGTGGGGACTTGGTGGCTCCAGAGAGTGGTAATGAGATATGGAGTTTTCACCTCAAGGTCACATGTCCCAGATCTATCCCACACTTAACAAAGTTCAGAAAAACAACTTTACTCCACCCTTTGGCTATTCTTTGAGTGGATCACTATGTTGTTATGGGGATCACTTTTTTAATGCTTGCTTTTAATATTGTCTCACAGACAAACTGTAGCCTTACAAAACTTGCAAGACTGAACTAATTGGACATTACTTAATACATCGTATCTTAATCATTGCTGCAATGGAGAAGTGGGATAAAAAAAAATCACAAGAAAAAAGGGATGCTTAGAGATCATTCACGAAAACAGCATAGAATAGAATATAATTCTTTTTTTAAAAAATAAAGTTTTATTTGGGTTTTCATACATACAAAATATAAGTAAAACATCTTTTTTGAAAATAGCATGGTCCCAGGTTCAACTTCTTTATAGAGACACAAAACTCAATTTCACGCTCCTTTTTGTATTCTATTCCATATCTTATACTATTTTACATTTTCTGTATCATTTTTCCCCTCTTTTAATTTTCTCAATTTTATTTTGATTATCTCATCTCAATTCAAATCATTATATTTATACTTTTGTCTGTTCTGTTTCAATTTCATATTACTTTTTCTCATTAAATGAATTTTCTCTTGTAGTTACTAATTGGAGTATGACACCTTTATATCTTTTAATTACATCCATTCAACTCTTATTTAAACTTCAATATAAACCTTAAATTTATGGCCTTCAATATAATACATAATACATAACTTCCAATTGAATTCTGCTTGGTACATTCTTATAATATACACTATATTCTTTTTTTTAAAAGAAAGATTGTAAATATATGTAATTATAAACCCTCATTCCATTCCAGTTCAGTTCTATCATTAAATAATCATGAAAAATCTTAGCATCTTTAACACTTCTTTTCAATTAAATATCATAACTTCCTTAAAGACACATATAATCTCCATAATTAATTTTCCCTTATTTCTCTTCACATATGTTTTATAAATCATTAAATATACCTTTTGTTACATTTATTTATTGACAAGCATTCCACTGAATTATGATAGCTATTTTATCAGACATTTTAATCATACATTGTTTCATATTTTCCAAATTATTTCTATTTTCTAATATAACCATACTATCTAATGTACCTTTGCAGAATCCCTTTTTCCATTTTCACCCATTATCTCTAAATAGGCCCCTGTTGCTCTATATTTTTGCTTTCTGACCTTTATAAACTTCTTTTCCTTTCTTTCTTCGCTTCTCATCTTCTCCCTTCCCTTTTTACCCCCTTGTCTCTCTACTTCTAATTCTCTCTTCTGCATTTCCTCTTCTGTTGCTTTCTGATTTTATACTTATTTTTCATCTATTTTTTGGGGGGAGTTGTTTTTCCCAATCTTAAATTTTCCATTCTCTCTTTCTCCCCTTTCCTTTTTTCCCCCCACCTAAGATTACTTGTTCATTAAAGATGGCTTCTTCTCTGTCACAATCTTCTTGTTCTGCAGGCATTTTTTGTTGGCATTTCTTCTTGTTCTTTCTCATAATTCCAAATCTCCATTTCTAAAACTGAAATACGAAGCCAAAAGAACTTCTCCTTTCTTGCTGCATCTTCTTTGTACATTTTAAGTTCCATTTTTCAGTTCTTTCCTAAAAAGAGGAAGCCATTTTTAAACAGTTTTAAACAACCACCTGATTGATTTTAGTCATTCAAAACAATAACGAAGAATTCAGAAATCATCAAATAATCCAGATTAGTCCCGAGTTATAACTTCTTATTTCTTTTTTCAACTTTCTCTCCTGGGGTTTTTGTTGCGATATTTCAGTTTAGAATGTATCTTTTGGAAGTCTTGTTGAAATTTTGCTTGTAAATTCTTTTTAATTCCAGGCAGTCTCCTCCCTTCCAGATCCTACCCTTTTATTCTTTTTCTCTCCTTTTCTGTTTTCAAAAACTTTTAATCATCCAGAAATCTTTATTATCCCTTTGACTTTTTATTTTCAGCATTAAATGCCTATTAATGTCAAAGTGAATTTCTTTTCCAATTTCTTGCTTAAGTCTCTTAGCTGTCAGTATAGGAAAAGAGAGAAAACCAGATCTTTCCCCTTTTCTCTCTCCTTCGCAGCTTGAAAATCTTCTTAGGGAAAAATGTTATTGTTTTTTTAAACCGTTTTCAATTCCAGGGTAACCTTATTCGTTGCTTTTGTTGTTTGACTGGTCAACCATAACTTTCTCTTTCTTATTTTCTTCCTGCATATTCTTTTCCGGTCGAGTTCTTTTTTGTGGTGGCCATTTCTGACCACCCTGCAACCACCTTTGGCAAAGGGAAGTAATGGCCAGCTGGGGAGGAGAGATGCGGCTTCTCCTCCACCCTGAAGGCAGTCTCCCCCCTCTTCACCACCTCTATGGGGTGGCTTAGCCCTGAAAACCAGCTGGCTCGGGGCACTCCAGCGCCGGGCGAGCATGGATTGAAGCCTCACAGAGACGAGGGTTTTCGGTCTGTCGCTGAAGAAGCTAAAACCGGAAGTCCAAATAGAATATAATTCTTTATTGCAGTTGTGATTGGACACACAAGGAATTTGTCTTGGTGTAAATGCTCTCAGTGTACATAAAAGAAAAGATATATTCATCAAGAGTCAATAATCATCAGGGACCACACTTAACAATAGTCATAGGGTTCAATAAGCAATCAAATCATACTAGAAACAGTCAGTATAAATCGTAAGGATGCAAGTGACAAAGTTACAGTCATTCAGTCACAAGTAAATTTATATATACACCTTTATAAATAAAATTAGATATTCACTGAAAAATCTTCACAATGCATGATATGGATCTTTGTAAGAAAAAAAGTATACAGCCATAACTCATATTTAGATAACAAGCCATTGAAGGCCAATTGAAGGGTATCACAATAGAAGGAAGCTCTTTTCTTTAAGAACATCCCAGAATGATCTATTCAGCCATTGTAGATTAAAAAAAAAAGATCTGATGTAGATTGTATCTTCTCATGATTCTGTAATTCTTGAGATACTAACTGTCTTACCAAGATAGAGCAAGCAGTAGACTGACAGTTTCTAGTTGACAAAAGAGAGATGAACTTGGCAATTCCTTCTTCTTCTTTTTGGTATTCCTACCCCTAGCAGGTGTAACACATTTTATGTTGAAGCCAAGATACAGAATAATTCAAGGTATAAATGATGAAGGAAGATAACTTAGTTTCAGGATGCCAGTTCATATGATGATACCACATGGCTGTTGTAGACATTCTTTGTCTTGCTTTGTAGCGTAAGCTTTCATACTGAACATTCTAATTTTGGGGGGAAAGAAGAAAATAATCTTGTTTGACAAGGGCCACAGCTTGGCATATTGAGCATCAAACTTCAAAAATGGGCAAAGATGGATGTTATTGCATTTGTATTTGTTGCAAATTAAATGCATCAAAGTCCTAAGTACAATGAGCCTTTTTTTGTCTTTATTCACTTGGGGGATTAAAAAAAAAAAGAAGGGCTGTAGGAGGCCATTAAGTTTCATACTTTTATTCCCACCCAGAATGTAAATAAGGTGCCTTTCTAGGCCTGAAGAAATTGGCCATTTCTGAAGGCTATAGCATTTGGTTGTCCGAAAATGGATATTTTAGAGATGCTAATCTTGTAGTAACTTTTTGGAAAGGGAAATTGCAGAAATGATGATGGGGTTCAGTGTTCAGTGAATTATGAACAGAACCATGCTCTTTCCTGAAGGCAGAAACATATGACATCAACCTGTCTTAATCCCCACTCAGTGTGACTATTGTTCTGACCAAGGCTTCCTGAGACCGTAATTAAATGCACACTTAGTCCAAAAAACTTTTGTTTTATTTCAATGCTGGGAATTATGTTCATTTGCAGCCCATAATGAGTCCCAAACAGTCTCTTGAGATAAGCGCCCACCTTTATCTCCTTTGAATTGCTGCCAACAACTAAAGTACCAAATTAGTTGTAAAAAGCCAAATGAAGTACAAAGTCCATACAGAGCTTCAAAGTTTAATCTGAACATAGCAAACAATGTTGCTTCCTGCAAAGGTTCCTGTACCTTTGCACTTCCTTTATATCTTATGGGAGGGGCAATCACCTCTAAGTCTTACTCCCGAATGGCCCCTTTTGTCTTAGCTGCTCTTACCTTCTGGCAACACTGTGCATATGCACACTGGGAACAGGCTCCCCTTGTTCCTCTGCCTCACTGCTTTCAGATTCTGGAAACTCCGGAGTCAGCACATAACTCCCAGATGGCCCTGGCCCCATCTCTGTATCAGATGCAGAATCCTTGTCCAAGTTCTTCCCAGACTGGCCCATGTTCTTCCTCACTGTCCAATTCTGCTGCTGTCTTTTCAGGCTGCCGGCAGACCACAACAATTACAAATTCAGGGTGCTTTTTTCTACCCCACTTTTGGAGTACAATTTTTCCTGATTTCCTGCCTTAAGTGGTCCTGTTACTTTGAGCTTGAGTACTTCAGTTTGTTGCATGCTAAACTCAGAAGATTTGGGCTACTTTCCAAAAGAAGGAACCTCCTCCTCAATGAAGAAGTTAACGTTTATCATATATACTAAAATTTCTAGACCTCTCTTTATCAGCCTGCTGTAGTAGAAGAATAATTTATATCTTCATAGAAAGTTGCCAGTTCAAACCAGGTGTATATATTTGTGTGCATGTTATGTGTCACCTGATATGCACATATGAAAGAGGGGCATGTTGCAGTGAGGCACCTACTACATCAGGCAGTGCATTGGGTCAGGTGATAGATATTGAGGCTAGCCATTGTGGATTGATGGATCCTCCCTCCCTGTGTTTGTCAGTTGTCAGACAAATTATTTTTAAGCATAAATTTAGTATTCTTCAGAAAGAGGGATAAACTCAATTTTAAAATAGCCCTCTAAAAGACCTGATGGGTGGCAGTATTATGCTATGAAGTGGGAATCCCTCTCATTTTGCACCATGCAAGCTCATCCTCAGTCCCTATCAGCTGTTAAACAAGCTATTTTTAAGCATGGAGTAATAATCTTTGGAAACAGGCTTAAACCCTTCTTTAAAATTACCCAGAACAGCTGATGGGAAGCAAGACTGCACCTGAATCAGGAGTCTAAAGTACCTTATGGTATACCATGCTGTCCCTCCCTGTGTCTATCGCCATCAGGCAAGGGTGGAAACGGAAAATGTGTCAAACTCTTGCTTAAAAATAGCCCAAGATATATTTGACAGGTGCTGGAATTGCATCACAAAGGCCATTTCTCTCCTGCTGCACTGAATAGTCCTTTCCTTGTATCTGTTCAGCTGTTGGGTGGGCAAGTTTTAAACATAGGCTTAATGTCTAGATTAAATAATCTACTCAGTGCAGTCATCCTGATTGGCTATTGTAGTTCTGCAACTTGGAACTAGGAATTAAATGAATGATGTTAAATGTGGATTAGATCCAGGTTTGAAAGTGGTTTCTTAACATCAAATCCCTATAATTTCCAAGAGCTTGGAAACAGCCACAGGCAAGCACTCACACTGAACTTTCTTCATGTGCTATTTTTTTAACTTAATATATTTTAGAAAGGACATATAATGATCCAAGCAGCAGAAAAATGGAAATAAAAGAATAATTTCTGCACACTTGCTTAGCTATATCAACTATCACATCCTGACTTCAGTTCAAATTCATTTTCGTTGATAAAGATCCAAAGCCATTTTCAAGAACACTTCTTTTATTTTGTGTTATTTCACCTTTTTTCCATTCTAATTTTTCTGTTTTCTTGAGGGCTATTTTGCTTCTGTGGTGCAAATGAAAAAGGCTCAAATCTGAACCATTAACTCAACAAAGACCTTGAGGTAATGAACTTTATACTTCCTGCTGAGAAGTACATGGTCTTCTCCATGAACATTGCTTGTAGCTAGAATCTATTTTCTGCTTTTGAAAAAACTTTCCCCTCCTCCTGAAGGTCATTTTCTTCTGAGATACCAAGCAAAACCTTCTAGAAGTTAAAGATGCTTCTTTGATGACTCCAAACTTCCTTCTTAATCTAATGACACCTTTGTACCTCAGAATCAGGAAATGGAGGATTCTATTAGACTAAATATTCTATATTTCAGAGGAAGTTAGACTGCAATCAATTTTTTTAGAATTTCAAAATCTGCTATATTGTTAATTTCTATTATTAGAGGTTGGTCACAAAATATTTAGAGTGGATTTGGGTGGATATTTTTGTTTTTTGTTTTTGGTCACTTGTTGACTCCTTTCCAAGCACACAGATTACTATTACTTTATAGGAGCAGAGTGGTTCACATGGTTAGGACACTGGGTTGGAGGTTAGCAAGGCCATGTTTGAAACACAAGTGCTGCTTGGTTGAACTCCTGTCCTTTGTTCCATCTCCTGCTGGGTACATGAAAAGAGCTCCAACTGGGCATCCCCAGGCAATGGTGATGTCACGAGCTAATCCTTTCAATCTAGAAGTGCCTCAGTCTTCTGACAGGAGTGTGATGTAATCATTTTATGCTTAGCTGCATAGCCAGATGTTTAGACTGCATTGTTATTACATATTTTCATTTATTTGTCTAATTATCCATTTTTCTTTATCAAATATTTTATTTATTTAATTCCTTGTTCATTAGAATAATATACATTTTGTTATGGATTTGAACTATTTATTTCAGGCCTGGTAGCAGAAAAAAACAAATGGGAGGGACAGAAATAAATGAAGTAACTGTAAAACCTCTCAGGGGTGCAAATTTTGGGGGGGAGTACTCCTAGACCTAGCTTCTTTCCTGGACCAATGAAAAGCATCAAGTCCTTTTAACCATAATTTTTAACAAGAATTTTGATTAGAATTGTAGAATTCATCCTCTCTGTCCGTCCAGCATCCGTCTATTGACATTTCATCCGCTCAAAAAGTTTTGAGCTGCATAAAACTTTTTGAGTGGAAAATGTATCCAACGCGTCCGTTCTGCATCCGCTACGCATACAGGGAACATCCGTAAGACATCTGTCGTCATCCGTTACGTGTCCGCTATATCCGCTAGGCATCCGCTGCGCATCTGCACAACTCGCATCCGCTCCAGTGGAAAACGGACACAGGGAGGAAGTGAAACAGACGTGGTACGGACATGCAGCGTTAGTAGCACGGATGGAGAAAGGATGAAAGCAGATGCAGCATGGAAACAAAGCATTTAAAATGGAAAAAACGTTCGCAGAGGGGACCTTAAGAGATGTCTAGAGGATGCCTAGAGGATGCAAAGGGACACCTAGGGGAAAACCTATACTGCCTATAAAAAGGGGGAGCAACTCATCCGGCATCTCACTTTCAGACCAGCAGCCCAGCTGTGCAGACCTCTGCAGCCTGCACTTTTGGAATTCTTCCCTCTTCCACAGCATCCAGTCATGTCCACTGTGGATCGTAACACAGTCCTTTTGCAGGCACCATTCTTCTGCAACAGTGCAGAGCCATTTACAGGCTCTGTGAACTCTACTACGGGAAAGAAAAAGAGGCAGCCAAGATGACGTCTCGGTCTGAATATGGATCAGGAGAAAGAGCAGAGTATGGACTGTACAAAAAGCTGATGGGGGAGCTCAGGAACGAAGACACCGTGCATTCCAGAACTTCATTAGGATGCCCCAGCCATGTTTGACGAAGTTGTGCAGTGGCTGAGACCCAGGTTGACCAAGCAGAGCACAAACTTCTGGCCACAGCACTGGCGACCCTGGGCTCAACGGTGGCACTGACTCTGCCGCACCTTGGCCTCAGGGAACACCCTACCAGGAGCATGCGCAGTACGGCTGCGAGGTGCCACACACAACCATCACATTGTGGCCAGAGAAGTGGTCGCAGGCCATCAAATCAGAATCCTTAGGGAGCTCCTCCAGCTGCCCCTCCACTGCTGGAAGAAAGTTGCAGAGCAGTGGTATCAGAGTGGAACTTCCCCCCACACCTTTGGAGCCATACATGGGAAAGCACGTGGGCCTGCAAAGCTCCAGCCAACTCAGGGGTCCACTTATCACAACTACAAAGGCCTTCTCAGCATCATCCTCTTCGCCCATGGCCTGATGCTGACTACAAAGTTCATGTACATCCATGCTTCAGCAACGGCTCATCTTCAGATGCCAAGTATCCAATGCCAGTCACCTCAAAGAGGGGCTGGATCGCAAACTCATCAAGGTCTTTCCCAAGATCCAGACCCCCTTACCCAACGACACACAGATGTGCCCTACTTCATCGTGGGGGATGACGCTCTCCCTCAGAACCTACCTCATGAAGCCCTACACTTCCAAGATGCCTCACCCGTGAAGAGAGGATCTTCACACTACAGGCTCCGTTTCCAGGGCAAGGCGGGTGTGTGAGAACGCCTTTGGCATCCTGGCCAACAGGTTCCAGGTACTTCTCACCACCAGTGCAGCATTGCCCACAGACTGTGAGGAGGATCGTGGAAAGCTTGCTGCATCCTGCACAATCTCATGCCACCCGCTACCCAGTGTTGCCAGAAACAGCTCGTGGACCTCCAACAAGCAATGGGGACATGGAGCCTGGTGAATGGATCAAGGACAAAACCTGATAGACACTTGTAGATGTGCCACGGCCCCAACAGAGCTTCATGTGAAGGGAAGAAGCAGCGTAAACTCCTGAAACATGGTGCAACTTCCCCAGTCTGGAGCAGTGGTGTGGCAAGACAGGATGATAGATGCTTAATGGATGCTTCCTTGAGCCTGTCTCATCACACTGCTGGACATTGTGCCATGTATGTTGAGTGGCCCTACAATGAACCCCGCATTTATAAAGAGTTCTGTTTTTTAATGTTGTCAATGACTACATTTTATTGGATAATAAAGGGCCATAGGTGTGGCACCTGGGATTGGTGGACCATACAGTCCCACTTGCTCTCCGCGAGGTTTACTCATCCCACAGCTATTACCCCTCCCAAAGTAATCCCTGGCCATCCCACAGATATCCTGCCCTCTCCACAGCTATTACCCATCCCAAAGTATCCCTGCCCCTCCACAGCATATTCTCCCATCCCAAAGGTTATCCCTGCCCATCCCATAGCTATTTCCCATCCCAAAAGGTATCCCTGCCCATCCCACAGCTATTACCCATCCCAAAGGTATCCCTGCCCATCCCACTGCTATCCTTACCCATCTCACAAGCATGCAAAGGCCTTAAACCATTTCTAAAATTTTCCACCAAGACTTTATTTAATAAAATAAATGAAGCAAGTGTGTTGAGCAAAGATAATCTTTATTAATAACAAACTGTAAAAGAAAAATGACCCAAGAGTGTCCCAAGCAAAGATAAAGTCATCAGGTAGCAACCCAGTCTCTGGCACTCTCTCAGTCACTCTGAGGTGTGCCCATAGTCTCAGGGGTGAAGGGCGCGTCAGGTTCTTTGACGGTCTGCTGCTGGAGTGCTGGTCTAGGCGCTATTGGGGTGCTGTAGGCCCCGAAAGAGGACAACAGGGGAGGTATGTGGAGGAAGCTCTCAGAGAGCTGGCTCAGTTCCTTCTGTTGGGAGCCCCTTCCTCCAGGACATGGCGGTGTCAATCCAAGACTGATGACAGATGTTCTGAGGCCGGGCTTGGGTGTGGGTGGATGAAGGAGGAAGTGTAGTGGGGATGTCTGGTCTGCAGAGTGAGTGACGGCTGAGGTGTGGGTGGCATCTGTGGCATGGCAATCTGTGCGTGGGTGGCATCTGTGGAGTGGGGTGGCATCAGTGGCATCAGTGGCATCGTCGCATCGGTGGCATACGATGAACCCGTGGCCTGGACTGGGAAGGCTGCCTTGTGCTGCTGGAACTCCTGTTATGCTGTAGCTTCGGTAGGTGAGGGCCTGTGGAAAGCCTTGGCAAGCGGAGTGACATCAACCTGGGGTGGAGGAGCAGACCTGGACTGGCTGGTGGCGTTCAGCGCTGGGTCTGAGGGTTGTGAAGACCGGTGATCCTGGTCCTTGATCACCTGCTGTGATTCGGGACATGTCCAGGAGGGTCTGGTGACGTAGGTGAGGAAGGCCTTGCAGTTGAGCTGG
>BHFT01045911.1:0-28928 GCA_004320025.1 Laticauda laticaudata | reverse complement strand
TTAACGTGATGCTTCCATTGTGTATCTCACTGCGTCCGTTTTTCTTCTCTCTAATCCGTCCAGCAATCCGTCGACTGAGGTTCCATCCGCTCAAAAGTTTTGAGCTGCTCAAAAACTTTCTGAGCGGAAATGTATCCAACGCGTCCGTTCTGCATCTGCTAGGCATACGGGGAACACCCGTTTTGCATCCGTCATCATCCGTTACGCGTCCGCTATATCCGCTAGGCATCCGCTGTGCATCCGAGCAACTCAAATCCGCTCCAGAAGAAAGCGGACAACGGAGGAAGCGGAACGGGCGTGGAACGGATGTGCAGCATTAGTAGCACGGATGGAGAAAGGATGAAAGCGATGCAGCTGCAAACAAAGCATTTAAAATGGAAAAAACGTTCGCAGAGGGACCTATCTCGGATATTAAGGATGTCTAGAGGATGCCTAGAGGATGCAAAAGGACACATAGCGGAAAACCTATATTGCCTATAAAAAGGGGGAGCAACTCACCTGGATTCTCCCTTTCAAGACCAAGCAGCCCTGCTGTGCAGAAGCTGCAGCCTTTCATCTGCCTCTTCTCTTCCACAGCATCCAGTCATGTCACACCGCACTGGATCGCTAACAGAGTCCTTTTGGTAGCCTACCATCGTTCTGCAACAGTGCAAAGCCATCTACAGGCCTCTTTCAAACTCTACTACAAGAAGAAAAGGAGGCGGCCAAGAAGCATCTGGGTCCAAAGATGGATCGGGAGAAGAGCAGAGTACGGACTGTACAACAAGCTGATGTGGAGCTGAGGATGCGAAAGACACTCGTGCATTCCAGAACTTCATGAGGATGCCTCCAGCCATGTTTGACGAAGTTGGCAGTGGCTGACACCAGGTTGACCAAGCAGAGCACCAACTTCCAGCCCAGCCTGGAACCTGGGCTGAAGTGGCACTGACTCTGCGCCACCTGGCCTCAGGGACCACCTACAGGAGCATGCAGTATGGCTGGAGGTGCCACACACACCATCAGCATTGTGGTCAGAGAAGTGGTGCAGGCCATCATCGAGAATACCTGGAAGCTTCAGTGCTCCTCCACTGAAGAAGGATGGAAGAAAGTTGCAGAGGATGTATCAGAAGTGGACTTCCCACATACCGTTGGAGCCATAGATGGGAAGCACGTGACCTGCAAAGCGGCAGCCAAGTCGGGTCCCACTTATTTTCAACTACAAGGGCTTCTCAGCATCGTCCTCTTCACCATGGTCGATGCTGACTACAAGTTCATGTACATCGAAGCTTCAGGCAACGAGTCAGCTTCAGATGCCCAGGTATACAACGCCAGTCACCTCAAGGAGGGGCTGGAATGCAACCTCATCATGGCTTCCCAGAGCCAGACCCCCCCTGCCCAAGACATGCAAGATGTGCCCTACTTCATCGTGGGGATGACGCCTTCTCCCTCAGAACCTACCTCAGAGCCAAATACACCTCCAGATGCCTCACCCGTGAAGAGAGGGATCTTCAACACAGGCTGTCCAGGGCAAGGCGGGTGGTGGAGAACGCTTTGGCATCCTGGCCAACAGGTTCCAGGTACTTCTCAACCACCATGAAGCATCACCCACAGACCGCGAGGAGGATCATGGAAAGCTTGCATCCCACAATCTCATGCGCACCCGCTACCCAGTCTTGCAGAAGAGGCTCGTGAACCGACAACAAGGCAATGGGGAACATGGAGCATGGGGAATGGAGGCAAGGCGAAACCTGATAGATACTATGGATGTGCAAGGCCCCAACAGAGCCTCACGTGAAGGAAGAAGCCAGCGCAACCTCCTGAAACACTGTGCAATCCCAGCTGGAGCAGTGAGTGGCAAGACAGGATGAATAGATACTAATGGATGCTTCCTTCAGCCTGTCTCATCACACTGATGAAGATTGGGCCATGTATGTTGGTGGCCTACAGTGAACAGCCTTAATAAAGAGTTGTGTTTATGTTGACATGTGTGATCAATAATTTACATTAGTATTGATAATGAAGGGCCATAGGTTTGCACCTGGGAGGGTGGACCATAGAGTCCCACTATGCTTGCAATGGAGGCTTATCTATCCCACAGCTATTACCCTCCCACAGGTATCCCTGCCCATCCACTGCTATTCTTACACATCCCACAGCTAATCTTAACCCATCCCAAAGGTATCCCTGCCCATCCCACTGCTATCCTTACCCATCCCACAAGCATGCAAAGGCTAAAACCATTTCTAAAAGTTTCCACCAAGACTTTATTTACAAAAATAAAATGAGCAAGTGTGTGAAGCAAAGATAATCTTTATTAATAACAAGCTGTAAAAGAAAAAATGACTCAAGTCAGTGTCCAAATGAAGTCTACAGGTAGCCACCAAGTCTCTGGCACTCTTCTCTGCCACTCAGAGGTTGCCAGTCTCAGGGTTGAAGGGTCCAGGTGCTGTGGAGTGGCTGCTGCTGGAGTGCTGGTCTGAAGCACCACTGGGTGCCTGGCCCCAAGAGGACAACAGTGATGGTGGTTGAGGAAGCTCTCAGACAGCTGGCTCAGCCCCGTGATTTGAGAGTTCCTTCCTCCATGCCATGGGGTGTCAGCCCCAGTTCCGACGACAGATGTACTGAGGCCGGGCTTGTCTGTGGGGGTGGAGAAGGAGCAGTGTAGTGGGCTGTCTGATCTGCAGCTGGGTGAGGACTGGTTATGGTGGCATCGGTGACGTGGTTGGCATCGGTGGCGTCGATTGGCAACAGTGGCATGAGTGTCATCGGTGGCTCAGTGGAACCGGTGGCAACGGTTGGCGTCCGATGAGTCTGTTCCTGGACTGGGAAGGGCTGTGCCTGTACTGTTGGACTTCTGGTAGCCGTAGCCCTGGTAGGTGAGGGCCTGTGGAAAGCCTTGGAATGGAGGGACATCACCTGGGGTGGAGGAGCAGACCTGGACTGGGTGGAGGAGCAGGTTCCTTTGAGTCTGGAGGGTTGTGAAGCAGCTCGGTGATCCGGTCCTTCACACCTGGTACTGGAGAGGTCTGTTGACATAGGTGAGGAAGGGCTTGCAGTTGGAGGATGAGAGTCGGTGTTAACCAGCTGAGAGAGGAGATCTATGCTGCTCCTGATGGTGTCTCTTATCTCCAGCAGGACAGTGTGGCTCTGTCCCTCCTGTCTGGCTCTCTGCCTTTCTGTGGAGATCGAGCTGGGGGTGGATGCAGTTGGACTGTGTGTGGAAGTGCCATCTCCTTTCTCACACTGCGCCAGGGAGTCCTGCATGCGCTCCGCCACGGTTAGAACAGCTGTCGGTGGGTTCTCCGCCGTGGACGCTGCACAGATACCTGCTTGGAGAACAGGAGCTGACTCTCGCCGGAAGAGGACTGGTTCTCAGCAGGCTGCCTGAGAGAGAGGGTTTTCAGAGGGCTGCTCCTCGGTGGCGATCTCATCTGCCAGGAAGCTGCACTTGGCTATGACGTAGGTCTTGACCGTGGCCTGGCCAGATTTCTTGAGGTGCAGCTTCCCGTACCAGGTGTGCATGTGCTTCCACCAACGAAGGAGCACCTCCGAAGTGTAGCCCAGGCTCTCTGCCTGCTTCCTTTTGGTGTCCCTGTAGAGCCTGTGTCCCTTCCACCATAGATACTCATTCTCTCTCAGCCACTCCAGCCCTCATCCTCATGTTCCTCCTCGATGGAGTATTGCCTCCTCTCCCGTTCTCACATATGCCTCTTCCTCCCTTTGCAGGACCAGATGGCCCTCATTAGAGGGGCTTCCAGGTGTAGGGGCTGCTCCTCCACACCACCACCAGCAGCAGCACCAGGAGGACCAGCAGGACCAGCAGCAGAAACCAGCAGCACCAGCAGGACCAGATCAGAAGCAGCAGAGTACGCACCAGCAAGCGCCCGCAGCACCAGCAGCACCAGGATTAGCAGCAGCAACACCAGCAGGACCAGGATCAGCAGCAGCCAGAGTAAGCACCAGCAGCGCCAGCAGCACCAGCAGCAGCAGGAGCACGAGCATGACCAGGAGCACAAGCAGGGACCAGGATCATGAGCAGGACCAGAGGATGAGCAAGACCAGGAGCACGAGCAGGACGAGCAAGACCAGGAGCACAAGCAGACCAGCAGGACCAGCAGGACCAGCAGGACGAGGAGCAGCTTCAGCAGAGTAAGCACCAGCAGAAGCACCACCGCCAGAAGCAGCTTCAGCAGAGTAAAGCACCAGCAGAAGCACCACGCCAGAAGCAGCTTCAGCAGAGTAAGCACGAGCAGAAGCACCACTGCCATAAGCATCATCATCAGCTCCTCCAGAAGCCAGCAGAAGCCCCAGCCCCAGAAGAGCGAGCCCATGCTACAGAAGCCTAAGCAGAAGCAGAGTGATGGCCAGGGGGTGGGAGGTTGGCCCTGTCCCTCTTGCCAGGGCTGGCAGCAGATGGCTGAGCTTTCTCTTCTTCCCCATGGTTGTGGGTTGCTGGCTGGCAGTCAGGCTGCAGCAAGTGCTGGCAGCAGGCAGGCAGGCAAGGCATGTAGGCTGGCAGCAGGCAGCAAGGCTGGCAGACGGCTGGCAGGCAGGCAGCAAGGCGCAGGCAGGCTGGCAGGCAGGCAGCAAGGCTGGCAGGCTGGCAGGGAGGCAGGCAGCAAGGCTGGCAGGAAGGGAGCAGCAAGGCAAGGCAGCACGGCTGCCAACGGATGGCAAGTGTTTTTCTCCGTTTTACATCCTCTTTCCATCCATTGGTGCAGTGTGACATGGGCTTAAGGAAGTAATCCTTTCCTTTATAGTATAGACTGACTCATAACTTTCCAACTAGAAAGATTAGTGGGTGTCAAGAAATTTGATCTAATTGGCTATATTGAAGATACCAAACCAGGAATGAAGAAAACCAAGTCCCTTAACCACTGAGGGTAACTTGATCAGATTACATCTCTTAGCTCATCGCTGTATTGCTGTTCGGAAAAATGGGAGGAAGGAGCACTATGTGTGCTGCTTTGAGCAGCTGAATTAAAAATGAAGTATACATCTAGTAAAGGGTGGCATGATGGCTCAGTGGTTAAGATGCTGGGCTTATTGGCTGAAAAGCCTGCAAATCAGGTTTGAGACTCAAGACATGAGACATGATCGGGTGATCTTCCTATCCTCACCTCAGCTCCTACCAATCTAGTAGTTTGAAAGCATACAAATATAAGTAAATAAATAGGTACCACTTCGGTGAAAAGGTGGCAGTGCTCCATGATGTCATGCTGGCCATATGACTTGGAAATGTCTTTGGAGAGCAGTGACATAATGGCCTTGAACCAAAGATGATCCCAGCCCCCTATAGATGGCAATGACTAAAGGAGTAAAATCCACAATGACTCTCTTATACATCTAATAACTAAATAAAAAATAACCATTTGCAATTATGTTTAACGAGATAAAGTTTTCTTGGAGAAGGGGTCTGTCATCATAGTCCACCATCCCAGTTTGAAACATACTCCCTGCATAAAAATTACCAGCAGTGCTGGTGACAGGTAGATAGTAGCTAATGAACTTCTCTGGAGTAGATTACTGACAAATCATTACGATAAATTATATATACTAAGAGTATTAGTCATAAAGTTATGGATTTTGCTGAATGACTATGGGATACTCAGTTTTCTTGACCCAAGGTATCTGTTGTAGAAGAACCCTGGAAAAGTGATTAGCATGTCCTCTGGGCTATAAATAAATTAACGTATGAATAAAAAAGTTTGGTTTTTGTACAAAACAAAATATCATATTCAGTCCAAAACTCAGTTGATAATTCAGAACATGGAGTCTTTAGCTATGAGAGAGAGAGGGAGGGAGGGAGGAAGGGAGGGAGGCAGGGAGGGAGAGAGGGAGAAGGAGATCTGGATCTTATAAATATATTGATGAGAATCAAACTGTAAACATTCAATTATCTCAGTAACATCAAAAGAGAAACCACTTGTTTCTACCCTAAAATTGTCTTAGATTTGTTGTTAGGAACAAGATTTCAGTCTAAAATAAAAGGCTATCTAAATCTGAGAAATTTAATTCTTATTAAAAGAGATGGCATTTCTATATTGCTTGGAGCCAATTGAATTCTATGTATTGAGGGATTAATTTGTCTGATCAAAGCCACAGATTTCAATACAAAAATAAATATTATTGTATAAGAAGCTACTAAAGAAATAAAAATTCAGAAATTTGAGAATATATATATGTGTATGCGTCTGTATCTGTGTGTGTGTGTCTGTACACAGTGTGTGTGTGTATGTATATATGCATGTGTATGTAATATTCTTAGATTTGTAAACAAGAATGTTTATATATGTTTATATATACATAAATACAAATGTAGTCATCCATAGCATTTTTGAAGCAGATGCATAAAAAGCTATCTCTATAATATCCAAATATGTGAGCAAATAACTGATTCATTGGACTAAAATATATGAGCAGCAGTGTAAAAAGAAGCTTCGATTGCTAATATGCTAATAAGTTAGGGTAGAATGTTTTCTTTTCAAGTCCTTTTCAACATCCAAGGATCAGACAACCATTTAGCTTTTTAGAGTGTGGGATTTTATATCTTAGGAGACATTATTTAGAACACGTTGGTTCTCAATGCTTGCATCAATATTGATAGTGAATAGAAGAATCACAAATGTTTGCTTAAAGACTTTTCCTACTTGCATCTATCTATAACGTGAAGTGCTTTGACATTTTTTTTCTTCCATGTCCCTATGATGTTATCTTTAGCTTGATTTCATAGGTGAGAGAAATTAAAGTCCTAAATTGTACTGCAGACCTAATTGAGATGTGCTGTAGGAGTCTTCTCCTTTGAAGGAGTCTTCTCACCGCTCAGGTTCCCTGAGTGGCAGAAGGGGCTTAAGGTGTTCCTTTCTCTATGTTGCTGTATATTTTGAATATTTTTGATTGATTGTTGTGTTACATTTTTCAGTATTGTTGAATATTCTTTGGTGTCTCATGTTATGTTACCATGTTATTTTCTTATACTGCCTTGGAATAAAGAGTCATACTAATGTAGCGATTGCTTTGAAATTGATCTGGGGACAAAGCAATATGACATCCAAGTCAATTAATTTTGTTTAACAGCATTTCTTCTAGGGAGGTATCCGTGCTTTCTCCCTTCATATCTGCCCACAGGCATTCACTTGTATTTCAACAGAGAAACTTTGTTATTCATTCTGAATTCTTCTAAATAATTGAATCATGGGTGGGGTTCAATTTTTTTAATAACCGGTTCTGTGGGCATGCCTTAGTTGGTGGGTGTGGCTTGTTGGTCATGTGACTGGGTAGGCGTGGCCAACTTGACATCACTCATGTCAAGGGGTGCTTCTCCTCACTTGGCCTCTCATGACAGTGGCAATGCTGCAATGGTCATAAGTATGAAAAACGGTCATAAGTCACTTTTTTCAGTGCCATTGTAACTTTGGTCATTAAATGAACTGCTGTAAGTTAAGGGTTATCTGTACAAAAATACAAAAAGCTTCTTTGCTTGCAAAAAGCTGCCCTAAATACCAATTGTTAGATTAAAAATACCTGCAAATTGGAATTACAAATCAGGCAGGGTGCCAAAGCACCTTGAGGAATTAAAATAGTTAAAATGCAATGATAACTATTAGCAAACAACTCTTGCTCATAAAGTGAAACCCAGAGGTCATTTAAGCTCTTCAGAAAGAGCACACCCAGGAAAAGTAATCCTTAGACCCATTTGCGCCACTTAAACGTACCAGTTGGTCTCACTCACCTTACAAGATATCCTAAGGAAATCATCCAGATTTAAGAAAAGGTCACATGCCCCCCAGAAAGGCAGTAAAAAAATTCAGTGCCAAGCTTAAATCCTGCCTCTTGGAAGTACACCCCACAAGGACAGTATCAGATACTACTAAAGCAGTGAAGGAAGACCCCCTCCCCAGATAGAAAAAGAAACCATGAGACAGGAAAAAATTCAAATACAATTCAAATAATTAAATCACAACAGTAGCTGTTGCTTATTGAACCTGAATAGGGAAAATTATCCCATCAATAAACACAGGATTAACCATCACCAAGCACAGAATTAACCTTCACCAAAACCAGTCTTAGACCAAAACTCAGAAACTGTATGTAGACTCATGTTTGAATGTCAGTCTTTCTAGTTATCCAAGAAGCCTTGCTGAATGTCACTCATCTTGGTTCCCTGTCATTAAAAGCTTCTTTCTGACAGCTCCGCTTCATTATTCAATTATTTCTTCAAAGTGCTGATTGTCTAGGGAAGTATTTCCTCCCAACAGTAGTGTAAAACAACATTTAAAACAATCCTTCCCCTTTAAAAAAGTCAAGCCCCAGAAGCTCTGGAGATGGCGTACTGGCAAAAATGTAATAAGGGTGGAAAAGAACAAAAGGAGATTGCTTCTAACTACCGGTTCTCCGAACTGCTTAGTAAGTTAACAAGGTGTTGTAAGTTAACCAGTCAGAACCAGTAGAATGCCACCCCTGAATTGAATCCTATTTTTTAAAAAATATCAAATCACAAGAAAAAACTATCCTTTGCATAAAACATAGTATAAGTATTTACTAAATATTTACAATAAGTTTATTAAATAATTAAATAAAAATATTCAGAAACATTACATGTACTAATATTTATCTTGGGAGGAAAATTGGTAATTTAAAAGAAAAAGAAAAAAAGCAATCTGATCTATACTTAGATATCCATTTTCCTACAATCTACACTGAAGTAATAATGAATTTTATCTTTTAAAAAAAGTCAGTGGAACTAATATCTACATAGAAATAGGTATTTTACCTATCTTGAGTCTTAAATAGTTATAAATGTAGTGATAAAAGTGAAGTAAAAATAAGCACAAAAACATCTCATAGTAAATAAAAAGCATATCTTATTGCAATTTAGATTCTCCCTTTAACTCAAGGGTGTCAAATTCACATCATCATGGCGGTGTCACATGAAACCAGGTTGGAAACCAGGTATAGCCAGAGTATGATGCATTGGACCCGCTGGCCAGGAGTTCGACAGCCCTACTTTAATTCATTACTTCACACATATACAAAAGACACTGCTCTGTTGTGAAATCTGAATTTTATTGGTCATGCACAGGAAAAGACAAAACTACAGCACCAGTTTATATAAGGCGTAATGAAATGATCCTAACTTAAGCTTTCATATCTGAGCTACAAAAATCCAGACAACCACTAAATGGCAGCAATTTAGGAGAATTTTTCATAATCATGTTAACCAGTATGAATCATTAACAGCATAACCAGACATGGTTTCTGATCCTCATGGGACATTTATTTGAATGTATTAATCATTAATTAATAATTATAATCAGTATAATCAGTATGATTATAATTTAGTATAATAATATGTAGGTATCGTGAATGTATCTCTCTCTCTGTGTATCTACTGTGTTTGTCTGTTTGTCTATCTATCTGTCTGTCTGTCTGTCTATCTGTCTAGCTATCTATCATCTCCCCAGTGAATTAGAATTTTGGATGCTGTTGTTCAAATCCTTGCATCATTACAAGAAAACTTGAAACCTAGCTGGGTAGAAAGTACCCAGCAATGATATCAGTTTGTGTCCCATGTAGCTGAAATCTCTCTTTTGCCTCATATCATTAAATATTCATTTCATAGTAACACTGAGCTAGATGGATCAATGGTGTGATTCGGCATAAAGCAACTACATGTCTTCCATCTTACAGATTTCTGTAAAGCTCCACTCTATATGAGAGCTGCTTCTTTTCTGAATTTCAGCCCAGCTGGGATATGACAACTCTCATAAACTTGATTTTGCAGAAAAGAGCCCAACTGAGTGTATTGTCTGTCTGGGGACTGCAAAAGCTGCCCATGTGTTTGTTTTTCTAAGAAGCCATCTGTGACACCAATCAAACGTTCTGAGAGACATTCTATTCTTATTTAGTCATGCCTTACTCCTTTTGCTTGAAGAATGTGGCAGAGGGAGATAAGATCAGAATTTATTCCAATATGCCATGTGCTAGAAGATGAATGAGCATATTTCCCAGTAATCCATCATTGATCCTTCTCGCCTCTTCTCAGACAAACAAACACAAGTCTTGGATGAAAATCAAGCTTGAAAACATTTTTTAAACAAATGAGCAAATGGTATTTTTCTTTAAAAAGAAATAGAATGTTCAGAAATGGATGGAAATACACAAAGAGAGAATACACACACACATATACACACACACACACTAACTTGAGTATTTCATAATTTCTGAAAGAGTCTTAATTATAAAGTAAAAAAAACCCATTATTTCTACTCAAGGGAAAAGAAGGAGGTATGTGAAAATTTATTCACATTTAAAATGACTTTAGCTACAGATAGTGAAGAAATTATAAACCTAAACAGCACGATGTTAAGTAATAAAGAAGAGAACTAATGACAATAGATTGAAATGCATATACTTTCTTTTTACCATCGTAATTTATAATTGCTATTGAGATATAGCTTGCTATTTTTCCAAGATCACAACATATGGGCCCCAGATGATACTCTGCTTTATTATTACTTATATGGTACAAGTAACATCTGGTTAGTTTATACATCACACTTCATAGTAATTTAAGGAAATCGTTTTCCTCATACAATGGACTGATTTGTAAAATCATGTTGTCAAAAGAAATGAGTAGGATGATGAAGAAAGAAAAACTTATTTTGTGCATGTGAGTGGTACCCTCCCCTTACAACCTAGCCTGAATCACAGTCTATAAGCAGTGGTCTAAGACCATACACAACCAGGAAAAGCCACAATGACACCATAATATACATGACATAATTTATTCCCTTATCTCCTGTGCCACTGTTATCTGTAGGGGAGGACTAAATGACAAGTAAAATGTAGCAGACAACCAATTTTTCTGGAGCTTTTTTTTTTTTTTAGCAATATANTTTTTTAGCAATACATGAAATAATCATACTTGAAGTAGCAATCAGCAGTTGAAAATGACAAGTGGACATCTCCAACAGAATCACCAACTCTGCAAAAGCTGTAATAAATGTACATAAATGTTGTTCTACTTTTCTTTTGTCATCTTATGATTTTATGCATATTACATAAATGTTCATTCAGTGAAAAAGTATTTCATAGATTAACTAATTGAAACATAGATTAATGAAAACAATCTGATGAAATGTAGTCTGGATTCCCAAGAGGAAAAGGCTGCATTCCAGAAGACCAAGAGAAGTTTAGATAGGTTGGAAGACAGAAAGTCAAGATAATTCCTCTCTACCAGTAGAATTCTCAGAGTATTTCCTTAATGATGCAAGTAATTATTTTAGTTTGGCAAGATTTCTATCTATAGTTGAAGAATAATAAAGATAACTGATAAGAAGCAACATTGTGTGTCCTTCTTGGTTTCTGGGTTCTATCAAATACTGTAATAAGTCACAATAACTTTTTACATAATTGAAACTCTTGCCTTCAAATGTTAATTTCTTCCTATGATTACAAGCCTGTCATTTAATCAGCCATATAATAATGTTTCCTTTGTAATTGTGACCTTTCAGACAAATTGCAAACTTTTTGCAGTTCTACCTGATCACAAAACATTTGTGGTAAAAAATATGGTAAATCTTACTTATTTTAATTAAGTAACTTCCCCTCCTCCAAATAATTATACATTTGCAACATTTTATTGTAGCAGAATCTAAATACTTAATTAACAGATGCATTAAATTTTTATGCTGAGTGTTTTAAGGTTAAAACATTGCTGTTTAATATGTTAAATGACTTCTCTCATAAAATTAGTTAAACATATTTAATGAAAATTAAAGTGATTTAATTCAATATAATTAATTACTTCCAATTAACAGAGTTCAGAGAACTGAGGGCAGATGTCTACTTATTACCTCCACCATCAACTGCAATCCCTTGCAAATTTTAATTTAAAGGTGAACACACTTTTAAGAATAGCATATGGTTTTGGAATAGAAGAGGGAAGGCTGCAACTGCAGAATGGAAGTAGGGCTCTTATTCAAGCTGAATTTTGAACTTTATGCCACCTTTCTTGTACCATATTGCCTATGCATTATCACGTTGCTTGAATCAGTGATATATAGTTAGCTACTTAATTAATAATTAGTTAAATATTTTAACCATGTCTAGAAGAGCTGAGATAACTGAAGAGAGAAAAGATCTCAAACTTCCTTTCCCATTGATTTCACAACTGTGCTTCAGAACAAACAGCATCTCTGCAGCTCTTCATACCAACAACATATTGACTTGGGTGAGAGCAAACTTTGGGAACTGAATGTGTAGCAATGCATAAACTTGCTCTTTTATATAGGCTTCTGCTTTTTGCCAATAAGCATGTTTTCTCATAATTTGTTAAATAGACTTCAAGAGGATTGGAACTAGAAGCTTAGGATTTTCAGTGGATTTTGAACGAACATCACTAAGTGTTGAAAGCAGTTGTAAGGAAGTTTTGGGTTAAGGATGGAGTTCGGTTTATCTCCATTAATATCAGTTATGTTGATTATGATTTCTCCTAGGCATACACTCAACAGTAATGTGAAGGAGGCCTACATACATTCATGCTGAACTATATATTAGAATTCTTGAAGCCAAAAAGAAATCATTAGCCAACAGGCCACCACCACCCCAAAAGCAAATTGTCTTCCACAAAAAGGCAGGCAGGGAAAAGGGGGAAACTGTCTGCAGGTTTTTTATTTATGTGTTTTCACAATTCAGGTGAAATGTGCAACTGAATAGAAAACAACATTCTTCACATTGAGACCATCTGATCAGGATCTTGTCCCACTCACTTCATTTCACAAACCACATTATGTAGAAACAGATCATCAGAGAAAGAGAAGGACACACAGTACCTAGTAATAATTTTTGAATATTAAAAAAGAGCTCTTGTAGGCCAGCAGTGGCCTAGCTCAGATTATATGAGAAAATACTTGAGATCTCTCCAAATATTCTGATAGGTTTTTTTTTTTGCTAACTTTGTTTTTAACTTGTTGAATTAAGAAGATTCTTAAAAAGATTCTATGTATAATTTGTATAGGATTTAAAGCTTAGAAATAACAGTTTGTACACCAGGGTGACTTTGAATAATTGTTCAAAGGGACATTAAGTTGCCTTCACAAAAATCAGCCTTATGTAGAAAAACCTGACAAATGCTTAACTCACAGGAAAAAAATATTGCAAGCCCTTTTAACTTTTAACCCAAGTGCCTGGAGACCTGGCATTGCATATTAAGCGGTATCATGGGTAATTCGTATGCTATTTAAATATTTCATGAGGAGCACCTGGAATATTTTTCTTTCTTCCTCTTTGTGAAGGCATTGATTATGGTCAATCATAGACATTGTTAAGAATAAATTAGTACCAGATTCTTGTCCTGGCACTGACAACAAGCAGCTGCCAAAGCTTCACAGAAGAATATGTATTGTAAGAATGACAGCATATGGTTTTGTTGAAACAGCTACATAACACCAGGGTAAATGTTGGCAAAGGAGCTATTTGAGCAGGTGACTAACTACAGATGGTTATTGCCTGACCACAGTTTAACAGAAATCCAGCCCTTCTTAACACTGTAGATTCATTCTATTGTTTTTAAATTATGCTTTTAATCTGCTGGAAAATTTAATTAGAACTTTGTTGTTAAGTGAAAAATTACATGACAACGATAGACTTAAGATGTCACTTCCGTTTTGGTTTTTGGTCACTGCAGGTTATGACCACAACTTGTGATTACTACTGGCTTCTTTATAGAGTCTCTGTGTCAGAAACTGGTTGTGAAGTGCAGAAACTGTTTTCGTGTGATTGTGTGATGCTATGTTGATTATAAATGTTCTCAGGTTATAAAATTCCTGAAAGTTGATTGTGTGAATGTTACATAAATGTGAAGGCTGGTCTTAAAGTTAATTTTTCAGTGTCACCACAACTTTGAATGATCACTAAACAAGACAGTCTTTAAGTGAAATCTATCTGTGTAGTGTTCACTGGATGGGGGGGGAACATGTTTTTTTTTTTTAGAGACGAGTACAAGGTAGGTGCCCTATGTAGTCCACAGTTCCTTTTTGTCTTCAAATCTGAAATGTTGCATGACCCCATAGATGTATTTATACAGAAGTAAATAAATATAATATCAATAATATAAATTTATTTATAAAAATAAATAGCTGTAGGATGCAAACAGGCAAATTTATATTCCTTTTCAGACACAATCTTTCATAAATAATGTACCTTGATGGATTATTTGAGAGACAGCAGTTTGGCAGTAGCCATTTTTGACAGATCCCTTCACCATCTAGTTCAGAACTGCAGAGTCTCTTTTCTTGGGCGTCTTTAGAATATTCTGCCTTCTGCCTGGGAAACTGTGGTGCCATGTTTACATTCCCCCCCACTTCTCCTTCAACCCCACTTTCCATCACACCTTCAGGCTTGCAAGATTCTGTTATTATAACTTTAAAATAGAAGTGGCATTAACTTCTATTAATCATTAATGATTCTAATTTCCTGATCTGAACTATCTGAACTATGACAATAACTAGTGCTATTGCCTAGAAAACACCAGGGCTTCATTTGTCCTTCTTAGTCTGTTTTCAAGATGAATTGTGTTTTTGTTTTTTTTTTAGGAAGCAAGTTGGATGGCAGGGACTGATGGACCTTCATAAGGTGCGTGGGAGACATTTCAGTTCAAATGTGCAGTACATGGTGAATGATTTAATTAAATAATAAACTGCATTAGAAATACATTCTGCTTATTATAATTAATGTGAGAGGTACTAAGCTATCCCTGGAGCAGTTTCTGCTCTAACACAGAAGCCCTTCTACCTAACGGAATAAGGATAAATCTAGACTAGAATTTCAAGACTGTCTACAGATGTGTTTCAGATGAGTTCCTAAACCCTGTTCCAAGATACTAAGCAATCTCATTAGGGACCAAGAAATAATGGCTTTGAGCTACAAGGAAGTATATTTCAGTTGCATGTTAGGAAAAAAAATCTTAACACTAACAGCTGTTGAAAAATAGAGCAGACCACCATAGACCTTTCTTGGGTGTGTCTAAATGGCAACTAGATAGCATTTGCAGAGATGCTGTAGTAGTGAATTCCTATACTGAGCAAAGGATTGGATTAAATTATCTCAAGAGTCTCTTGCCACCCTTCTATGATTCTATGCTTGGTCTTGATAAAAGTAATGGGAAACATTTTTGGAAATGTAAATCTCTTATCCCAAAGTCCTTTTTCAAGAGGCAACTGAACTTTCTGGTTTTTCATTGAAGATATTTTGCTTCTCATCCAATAGAATTTTTCTCTTCAGAAAAATCAGAAAGTCCAATTGCCTCTTAAAAAAGCATCTTCGGGGCAACCATGAACTAGATGACTGAGAATCTCCATAAACACTTGCAAAATCCTTATACTTGATCTAGTTTGGGAAGACAGATAACAGGTTGAAATTAATAATTCTTCTAGCATTTGTCATGTTTTAAGTCAATCCTTCCCTTTGTGGTGTATTCTAAAAGTGATGGAACACAACCACCACCATTTTACCCAGCATAAGACAGTGTAGTTTGAACTCTGATCAGAATTAAGTTGTGAAATCACCAGTTGGAGAGTCTATTTTATTCACAGTGTGGTATGTATTTTAATTCTTAGTCATTCCCCTTCTGAGCGTGTGGTTCATAAACTTGTTGTTAGAAATGTAAAACAACAAAAGTAGAGTGCATGAATTGGCTGAAAGTATCATAGAATCATGAACTATTCATTTGGACTTAAAATGGAAGAAGAAGAAGAAAAATCAGCAATTCAGGCAAATAATGAGGGATCCTTCTTCAGCTTTATGTTTTTTACAGCATTGGGGGGGGGGGGACAAACAACTGTTGTGTNGGGGGGGGGGGTAACAAACAACTGTTGTGTGAACAGGATTTTTTAAAAGTAATCTGAAAAATATGAACGTGTTAAGACTCCAGGCTGAATATTTAGAGTGCTAATAAAGCATAATCTATAAACAATTGACAATTGCTAAGCTATTGTAGGTTTCTGAATTAGTTCCATTCTTTGAGTCAATTCATATAGCAATGAACTCAAGCATCAACCAGCTCTAGACATCTGTGACACAGACACAGACACAGACACACACACACACACAAACAACCTGTGCTATTATCTATGCCATTTGGATTGTGAAGTCATTTTGCATTGAAACTGTCTGAATGTCATTTGGCCAATTTGTGTAATTATAGCATAGAAATATATTTACATCTTGTCAACTGGAGCCTCAGCAAATCTTAATGTCCTTGGATTTTCTTCTTATAAGCTAAATATAAATCTTTGAAACATTGGGCATGAATGTTATGAACACTTGAAATATGACTTATCTAAAGAAAAGGGAGGTTGCAATCTGCCTGCACTCAGCTGGGAAACTTATGTATGAATTTTTGAGCCTTCAGGTCACTGCTAACAAACATGGAATATATTTCTTTCTGGCTGAACACATTAAACTGAAAGAACAATGTGATCTGTGACATTTTGACTGTAAGGATCCATGTTTTTCTGGAAAGATATGTTTGAAAAATATTAATTAAGCAGGTATCAATGAAAATATTGCCTGCCATATTATTTATGGGCATTTTTATTCAAATAAAAATATCTACTGAAATGTAGCTAATTGCCAACTATTAACGCAATTGATTAAAAGTCATGAATCTTTCGGGAGGGAAGAAACCTGTCAGTTTTGGAAGCCATATTAGTACCAGAAGCTTCCACGCTGCCACATTCTTGAGCTTGGGAAGTCAGGAGGGGGGATTTCATGGAGCGTATATGGTTAGACATAATAGCATTCTTCTTTAAAGTCAAGGTCATGTTATTCCTGTACCTGGTGGAGAGGTGGCTGAAGGGATGTCTCAAGTTGGGAGGGATGATGATTGGGGCATGTGATGGAATGATGGGTGCAGGGGGTGGATTTGTAATTTTTACTTATTGGAGGAAAACCTGGAACTTTCAGATTCCGGTTTTCCCAGATGTGCCAGTATGACAATTCTAATAAAATGAAACTGTGAGAAAATGCCTGTCTTGGAGTTTTGCTGTTGGAGTTTGTTTTTCTGGAACTCTGACACTTTCATAAGTTGAAGGTTTTCAACTTATTTTCTGGATGTGGTTCTGTGCTGCATGAAATTAATTGTGTGAATGTGGGAAACGGACAGACACCCATTCTGGAAATGTTTGCACGGAAAATGCAACTGGTCAGAAAGAGTCTTACAGCTCGTATTCAATTCAAATATCAGAATACTGCATGCAAATAATATTATTATTAAGTTATTCAATTCAGCTGATTATAAATATAACTACAATGTAATTTCTATCTTTCTCAAACAAAAAAAAACATGTCAAAGTCAAAAAGTAAAAAAACTGTAGAGAAGGAAAGGTCAGCTCATAACCCTTCCATAAAGGTGAGCTAAGTATACTGTACATGAGAACAGTATCTCTTTATCTAAGTAATCTCACTGATTCCCACCAATGCATTAATAAAGGTGCTACATGGCATTATATAGCTGGTAGATAATTCTCGTAAGTCCATATGCGCTATTTCTTTCTTTTTTCTTTTTTGGTTAAGTTTTATTGATTTTTAAAAACAAACAAAAAACAAACAAAACATAAAAAATCCAACTTTCTTCAATAAATATACAAGCAGTGTGTCTGTTGGTTTACAAATTTTTTGTGCTTCGATTTCATAGTCTCAGTTATATTTACATTACATCATAACTCATATTATCAATCAAAAATTGAATATCCTAGTATTATTATTAATCAATCATTTGACTATAATCTTGTTCATTCATACTTTGCAAGATAGCTATACTTAGTTTATTTTGTAACAATTCATATAGTCCTCCCAAATCTATTCTAAAAACATTTTATATATATAATAATAAAAAAAAGAAAAGAAATACATCTTTATATATTCATTATTTTCTAAAATTCTACATATTCTATTATTATATTTTGTTATCTAGCCATTGATAGAAAAGGTCCCAAATTTTGTAAAATTGTTTATCCTCTTGTTCTCTAATCAAATGTCAGTCTACTCATTTCAGCACATTCTAGTATTTTCTGATTAATTCTAACTGTCAGGAAATTTCTCCTTAGTTCCAGGTTGGTTCTTTCCTTGATTAGTTTCCATCCAATGCTTCTTGTCCTGCCCTCAGGGGCTTTGGAGAATAGTTTGACTCCCTCTTTGTGGCAGTCCCTTAGATATTGGAACTCTGCTATTGTGTCATCACTAGTCCTTCTTTTCATCAAACTAGACATACTTAATTCCTGCAACTGTTCTATGCATCATTCTTGACAACATTTTACCCTCCAGTCCCCTAATCATCTTTGTTGTTCTTCTCTGCACTCTTTCTAGAATGTCAACATTTTTTTTTAACATTGTGGCAAGAAAAACTAGATGCAGTATTCCAAGTGTAGTCTTACCAAGGCATTATAGACTGGTATATATATATATATATAGGTATTAATCTTGATTCTATCCCACTATTAATGCAGCTTGAGACTGTGTAGGCTTTTTTGGCAGCTGCAGCAAACTGCTGGTTTTATTGCTGATTTGTGGTTCTTGAAATTCTCAGCCACTTGTCCATGAGAGTTTGAGGGTGGGGGTGGGGAATATATCACCAGAATAATTCATAACCCAACATTTTCCTAGTACATTGTGATTTATTTGTACAGGGAGGTCTGAATGAAGCGCAACCAAGTTTCATGGAAACTCTATATTTTGTCTCTACTACACACTCATGGGCACTGCTGTTTTATAAATTCTAGGATGATCAGAGGTCCAGGCCCCTTGTAAACTAGGACTCATTTAAGCAGGAAAAAAAGAATTATTTTTAAGCTCTACAATAAAGTGATTGATTGATTATGTGCCGTCAGGTTAGTGCCAATTCACACAGAGCTATGCAAAGAGAATCCAAAACAATGTCAATTCCATGAATGGAATGATGATTGTTAATCAGTTTAGGGTGTGATTTTCTTTCAAGGAGAAAAGTGAAATAATCATTTGTAAATGTATACTTTTGCTCCTTCTATTACTACAGTGTCCTGGGCAAACAAGCAAGCATAACATTAAAATTAACATATTAAAATTAATTGAAGATTAAAAAATAAATTATAAAATATAGCATTATAAAATTTCAAAAAAGTAAAAGAAAATCAAAGATGGGCATTTAGCAATTGTTATACGGGCAGGGGGGTTTCTCATGGATCCAGCTAACCTCACAGTTGTGTGGCCCTCCGTGGCCCCCTGCAAGGCTGCACAGCCAAATTTTGACCCCTTTAGAGAAGCCAGGAGGGTGGGTTCCTTCATCACCTCTGGGGGTGAGATGTTCCATAATCCAAGGCGATCACAGAGAAGGCTCTTTTCCTAGGCCCTGCCAGTCAAAATTATTTGGCTGATGGGTTTGTAGCATGACTTCTCTGCCTGACTGAGGATGATGTCAAAATGTTCTCCTCTCACTATATACAAATGGGATGGAGAAATGTATTTATTAATTTGATGCTTTCAGGTTAGTTTGGATTCCTGGTGACCTCCTGCAGTTTTCTTGGGAAGGTTTTTCAGAAGTAACCTTGGCATTGTCTGTTTCCTAGGGCTAAGAGGGAATGCCAGATGCCTTAACCATTATACCTTACTAGCTCTCTGATGAAGAATTGGAGATAACCATTTTGCTCGACGTGCATGTTATTGTTATACATTGCAAGATGGCCTAAGAAAAGCAGGATAGACATCCTATAAACAAATAGGTCAGACCGAATAGAATTCCAAGCCAAACTCCAGTTTGCTCAATTTCAGATGCAGTTGGACATTTGCAGCATTTACAATAGGCAATCAAATGTTGTCTCAGAGGTGTTTTCTCAAAAGGCAACCGGACTAGTTTTTTTTCCTTGAGGAGAAAGAAGAAGACATTTCGCTTCTCATCCAAGAAGCTTCATTGATTCTGTCAGGATGGTGGGGGCGATGGAAGGGATTAGTTCTGATAGGATTGGAGCAGGGGTGGGATCCGACAGGGTTAACTACCAGTTCGATAATTTACAAGGTTCGGTGATTTATGATGTGCTTCCCTGCACCTGCTTGTGCACCTGTAAATCGTCATCAGCTTGCTGCCTGGAAGCTGAGCAGCGATGTGTGCAGAGAAGCAGTGTTTGGAAAAGCACTTTTTTCTTGCTTTTTCAACTGCACCTGTGCCTCGCACAGCAGCTGAGGTTGAAAAAGCAGAAAATAAAGGTCAGGTAAGAGCCCAGGTGGGTGGATGGGCCAAAACATCATCAGACATAGAATCGGTTCTTTGTCTGCTGCTCTTCAGAGATACTGGTTCTACAGAGCTGGACAAAACCGCTAGAATCCCACCCCTGGATTGGAGGGCGGGGGATGTTGGAAGGATCATATTTCTTTTCAGTCATCTGGTCATTAGCACTCTCCTTGAGAGCTCTTGAGGTCACTTGGGGGCCAGCTGTCTTTTTAACAAGCACCTTTGAGACAGCTATGACCTGGATGATTGAGAATATCCACAGGCAATCAGATGTTCTTTGCCAAACACTCTTGAGTATGAACGAAGAGACTGAAAAAATGTTCAGACTTAAATATGAACTTGGAAGTTCCAGTGCACAGCCTTATCTGTAAATAAGATGTGATTGCATTGGGCAGTAAACTGGGAAAGGTCAAAAGTTTGTCCAATATCTATTTCCCTCCCACCCAAGCTCTGCCAAGTTTGACATTGCCATGTAATATGCCCAGTTGTGAATGAAGACATTGCTTCCTCCACTTTATCCACCAAAAAGTATTAAAAATCCTATGTAGCATATTTAAAATATGGCTGCCATTCTGGGCTGAACCATTCTTCCCGCTATATTCTTGCTTCTCAGATCAAATTAAAATGTTTTCTGTTTTCCCAAGTTTCCACTTCTATAGTGGAAGGGTTTCTATAGTATTTTAGCACAGATTGCATTGAAAGGATCCCTAGATTTTTTTTTTTACTCAACAGGCAGAATCTCCTTATCATATTCAGCTGCCTGTCAATGAGGAATTAGGCCATCAAGTGGTTTTAAAGAATCACACATTGTCAATACTGTGCATTTGCAAACACTCCCTCTTATTTCTCCTTATTACTCAAGGACTAGGGAATCATGATAGTCTATGCAATCCTTACTTCAAAATAATTACTCTTATCAATGACCTTGACTAAGAAGGCTGGATTCCTTTCACTCATCTCTTGCTTGAGTATTATCTTTTTCATGCAGCTTACATTATCACTCAAGTAATCCATACAATGTAATTAACAAGGAATGGCCATCATGTTATATATCCAAAAGAGAAAGAAAATAGATACAGTATGTAGTTTTGGTAGGGTGTCTTTCTTTTCCATCAGGTAATTGACTCCTCTTCCATCATCCACCCCACATATCGATTATAACAAACACAGATTGACAAAGAAGACATGTGAAGCATGCTGCGTAGTCCACTGTTTCACGGTTTCAATGCTAATAAGAAGTAATTTACTTTTGAAACCTTAACTTCAGGGCTTTACTTCTTCTTTTTTTTAAACTGGAAAAACTCCATAAATGAAGGGTATTAAATAGATCAGACCTCAGGGAGGACTGAATGGGAGAGCCAGTGAAATATGTAAAGATGCCAGTGAAGCCATCTGTTCGTAATGCAGTGGCAAAGCTTTATATTCCAGGACACCGAAATGCTGGGAATTCAGATTACAGAGGCCTTTGTTATCTAAACTGATGGCATTTCAGATTTCAATGGCAGAGAGAGAAAAGAGATTACTTATAAGAGGGGACAACACTTGGCTAAGATCTTCTCTTGGATATATTCCATATACATTGCAAAGGGACAAAAAGGAAACAGAAAAGAACATCAAATTTCTTAAAGGGCAGGTGCAGCAATGTTATCTAATACATAGCAAGGAAATTTAAAAGGAAAAAAGATGCAGGACTATTTAGGCCTGTTGAACTGCTTGCATAAATTAGAATATACTCAATGTGAGGTGCAAGAGGAAAAAAATAGACGTTCCCAAGACATATTTCCAAGGCAGAATGCATCTTAATTAGTTGGCTTGGGGGTATCAAGAAAATGCTTGTTATGTATGCTTAGATAAGATGGGTCTGTGGTATTTTCAATAATACTTTTCTGAAAAGCTATTCGTTCAGTTCAGTGTTTTTAAAATCTGGCTTCCATTAAAGGAAATAAGTTCAAGTATCTGTGCTGTATCAAATTTATTAAAACACCCTTCTCCAATATGTATCTTTCTGTACTCGCTGGGACATGATAAGACAAACCATACCATTACTGGTTCATTTAAACTGAACAAAAAAATCAACCTAATAGGGAAAAAATGAAATTAGGATGTTTTATGGTCAGGAAAGGGCAATTATATTGTTTTTAAAACAATTCTCAGTCCAATCTAACAACTGCAGTAAACACTGAGTAGGAAGTCAAAAGCATGCCAGAAAAACAGTACCAACCAAAATAAACATTTCACAAATGAAGGCAAGTATAGATGTCTCACAGTGGCGGCATTCAAAAAAAATTACTACTGGTTCTGTGGGTGTTGCTTGGTGGGTGTTGCTTGGTTGGCATGGCAGGAGAAGGATACTGTAAAATCTCTATTCCCTCCCCACTCCTGGGAGAAGGTTACTGCAAAATCCCATTCTCTCCCCATCCCACTAACCTTCTTTCCAGCTCCGTTCTCCCTATGCAGGGCAACAAAAGAAGACCAACTGATCAGCTGGGACTCAGGAGGCAGGGAATAGATGGGGTCAGGGCCAATCAGAGGTGGGATTTGCCAGTTCTCCGAACTACTTAAAATTTCCGCTACCAGTTCTCCAGAATGAGTCTGAAAGTTTGGAAAACTAAATCCCTAGTCCTGTGACCAACCCAGATTGGATCCATAAAACTTTCACCCTGCACTGAAAGTGAAAGCAAAAACTTCATTCAGTCTTCCAAATAATGGAATAGATGTCATGTCTGTAATTGGATCTAGAGGAAACGAATTCACATCATTGGTCCCTGGTGTTCTCATCCCTGGTGATATCTACTTTTCAGCCAGTAATGAGTAAAGCAACAGGATAGAGAAAGAATTGTATTAGTTGAAATAGGCCCCCCAAAAAAGACATTAATCAAAGCAAGTAAATTATCTCCCATGCAGACCAAAATTCACTTTCCCAGAGAAAATAAAACTGTCAACCACTAAACATTTAGACATGAAGAATATTGATTACAGCTCTAAGAAATAGGAATAGCATCAGGAAACAAGGTCACCTAGAGAAGGTAACACCTCAATAGTAACTTGTATTCAAATAACAAAATATTTGTCTAACTCAATAGGACTTTCTTCCTAACCTTCATTGCTTCACTGTCCTTATTTCATCTTCATGAATATGCTGTTATAACTAATAAAATAATGAGTGAATAGATAGGGTAGGGTAAGTAGAATAGAACATAAAAGAACAGAACAGCAATAGCGGCAAATATCTGTAGCTCAGGTGTAGGATAAGAGTGAAGGTTCATTTCCTGAGCTTGTGGATTGGTTTCCAAATGTTTCATTACCAAGCTATATAACATCTTCAGCAGAGTTTAAACTAAACGAACTGGTATGATAACAAAACATTTGGAAACAAACTCACAAGTTCAGAGAAGGAACCTTTACTAGAATAGAATAGAATAGAATAGAATAGAATAGGGGGGTGGAATGGAATGGAATGAAGAGAAGAGAAGAGAAGAGAAGAGAAGAGAAGAGAAGAGAAGAGAAGAGAAGAGAAGAGAAGAGAAGAGAGGAATGGAATGGAATGGAAGAGAAGAGAAGAGAAGAGAAGAGAAGAGAAGAGAAGAGAATAGAAGAGAAGAGAAGAGAGGAATGGAATGGAGTGGAGTGGAGTGGAGTTCATAGAGTAGAGTAGAATAAAGTGGAAAAGAACAGAATAGAACAGAACAACTCTAATAAAATATCCTGATGTACTGATCATATATCTACAATACTTTAAGTAGCTTGTATATAATAATGGGGTTTCAAATGCACCCTTCTTTATGCTTCCTTGTGCTGCCTCTGGTACCATAATCATCTGTGCCTTAAGTGCATTGTGTAGTTGATGGTTGTTGTTTTTTTTGAAATGTATTTTATGGAAATTTCTGTGATGCATGATGCAAAAAAAGAGCATGTGGTATCTTCAATAATAATAAATAAATTATACCAGGGTTATTATTTAGGGACAAGGAATTAGAAAAGAAATAAGGAAATTTCATATTGTATATGGCAACAGGGAAAAGATTATTTTATGTAAAAAGTTGGAAAAGCAACAAAATTCCTACAATGGGAAACTGGATTATAAAATTAAGTGAATCTGCAGAAATGGCAAAGCTGACAGCTGGGTTGAGCAAAAGCAACACATTTTTCTGAAAGACTGCAAAACTTATGTTGATTTTTTGTTGGAAGAAGAAAAGATCAAATAATCAATTATTTGGGGATTACAAATCAGATGAAGATGTTGGGGAAAAGTTGATAACTGCTTGATAAAAAGGGTAGAAGGCACTTTAAAAAAATAAAAATAAATATTTCTTGTTTCTCTATTTTGTATCCTTACAATTGTTTGTGTTGTGTATTTTATTCCACTGAAAAATTAGAATTATATAGATAGATGTAGATATATAGATTTGGTATAGATATAGATTTAGACTAAGTAACTTGATCAGGGCATATTTTAAAAGGTAAAGGTTAGTGCTAGTTGTTTCAGGTTCTAGGGAGTGATACTCGTCTTTGCTACAAAGCCGAAGAACCAGCGCTGTCTGAAAATGTCTGGTCATGTGGCCAGCATGACTAAATGCCGAAGGTGCATGGATCGTTGTTACCCTCCCACCAAAGTGTTCCCTATTTTTCTACTTGCATTTTTTATGTGCTTTCGAACTGTTAGGTTGGCAGAAGCTGGGACAAGTAATGGGAGCTCACTGCATTATGCGGTGCTGGGGATCGAAACACCGAACTGCTGACCTTTCTGATCGGCAAGCTCAGCATCTTAGCCACTGAGCCACCACGTCCCACATAGGGCTTATTTTAACTAATCATTAAATAAGCAGATACAGATAAAATGTCAGAAAGCGAAGATGCTACCAGACTCTGTATTTACTTTACTACAAAATGGCAAAGAAAACGAAGAATTTTGTGAATGCTCATAAGCAATTTAACTTTCAGGAATAACACAAGGTTCCTTTATTCGACACACATACAACAGCTAAGTAAGCCACTTCCAGCCTTACACTAACTGGATATTTGTGGCTGTGGAGCTGTTTTCCTCTCAAAGGTAACACAAAATGGACTGTGCAAAAGACAGATAAATATTTAGGGAGTACGTTGACCTAAAATGCCCAGCCTTGAAACTAAAGACTTACTGTGTCTGTTTCAGGACCTGTCAGGTTCCACTGAAACTGGCAACAAAAGAGCAAGACAAATGTATGTTATTACTACTGTTTGCTTATTAAGCAGGCCTTTGATGTTGCATTATTATTTAATTATCTGGGGCTGCCTATACTTGTTGTACACCATGGCCTCAGGGCCAGGCTCCAAGATACAGGTGGATTGGGCTCTACCTGGCATTGTGCCCACAGAATAAGCCCCTCCTCTACCAATATCGAAGCCTCTTTGGGTACCTCCTGGTCTTAGCATTAAAGTCTCTTTTGCCAACACAGGTGCCAAGAAACAAGAGAAAACTCCAGGTTGTGAACCTCGAGGCCAGCAAAGTCATTGGCAGGTTGACTGAATAAGCGGCAGGCCACTGTTCTTACTTCAGGAAAGCTTGGAGGCCCTGACCTCTGAGCAGGAAGACTTTAAGCAGTGTTTGATGAGCAGCTGACTATTTACTGCATGCAGGGACTGCCTTCTGTTGCAAGAAAGCAACTTTGACATCTGGCTTTATACTGTGTTTCATGTTTTCTGAATCCTGCTATGTTCTTGAGCTTGCTGTATTCCTGAACAGGTCTCTGGCTTTTTCCCCTGGCACTTTCTGTTATGCATCTCAATCAATCAGAATAGATCTGGAAGGGACTTTGGAGGTCTTCTAGTCCAACCTCCTGCTCAAACAGGAGACCCTATATCATCCCAGACAGGTGGCTATCCAGTCTCTTCTTTAAAAAAAACAAAAAAAAACCTCCAGCATTGAAGGCCCTACAACTCCTGACAGCAAGCTGTTCTACTAGTTAATTGTCCTCACTGTTAGGAAGTTTCTCCTTAATTCCAGGGTTGCTTCTCCCCTTCATTAGTTTCCATCCATTGTCCTGCCCTCTGGTGTTTTGGAAAATAAATTGATCCTCTCCTCTTAGTGGCAGCCTCTCAAATACTGCTATTATGTCCCCCGCACCCAGTCCTTCTCTTTCTCTTGACTAGCCAAACCCAAATTCTGCAACTGTTCTTCCTATGTTTTAGTCTCCAGGCCTTTAATCCTCTTAGTGGCTCTTCTTTGTACTTCCCCCAAAGTCTCAACATCTTTTTTTGTAATCTGGTGATCAAAACTGGATTCACTATTCCTGGTGTGGCTTTACTAAGGCTTTATAAAGCAGTATTAATACTTCACATGATTTTGATTCTATGCCTCTGTTCATTTAGCCAAAAATTGAATTGGCTTTTTTTTTGGCTGCTGCCACACACTGCTAGCTCATATTTAAGTGATCGTCCACTAGGACTCCAAGGTCCCTCTCACAGTTACTGTTTTTGAGTTAGTTTTCACCCAATCTATTCTTATATCTTTGGTTTTTCCTGCCTAGGTGTAAAATCTTGCTTTTCTCCATATAAATTTTCATTTTGTAGGAAAATGAAACAATAGGACCCATTGTTCAAGTCTGTTAAGAACTTTTTGTATCCTGAGCTTGTCTTTTGGGGTGTTGGCTGTTCCTACTAGCTTAATGTCATTTGCAAATATGATGAATTCCCCTTCTATCTCCTCCTCAGTCATCAAAGGTTGTTGTTAGCCCTACTGGGTAGATCAGATCAGTATATCACCTGCTTTAGCTTAAACTTTGAAGCACCCATTCCAATTCTGTGCTCAGCCCAAAGTCACCCCATGCCTTCAGTAGTCTGTCTTCAAATACCTCAGATTGCTGTTTTACTGTGAAATGCACACTATTTAATATGTTTAATGATGTAGAACTAAAAATGAATATAATTCCACTCGTCCTTTTAATTATGTCAATATCAAAGATTCCAACTTTTTTTTTTAGTTCCCAGAGGCCTATTTGCATAACATCCAGGCCGTAGAAACTCTTTAAGTATCAGCATTTATATTCATCAGAAGGTGGATTGAGATGAAAGGCAATTTCGTGCATACTCTTCCAATAATTAAACTGTAACCATCAGTCATGGCAGATCTGCCATTCCAGTTGTGGACAATTGCCCATATAGAAATATGACTACACATAGTCTCTCTTAGTGATATTTCTCAATTCTAAACAGTGTCCAGGGATTCTGCTTACATGTACAGAGCAGGAATGGCATGTCAAACCCCAGAATTCAATGATCAAAGAGAAGAAGGGAGGAGGGGAATTTGCTCTGACATTGGAGATTCAGAAGAAGAATATGGTAATGTGAAGGGATAAGTGAGAAATTAATTTTATCTGAATTAATGAAATATATTATTTTCCAACTTGCTGGAAAATAATTAGAACTCAAAACGCACAGAGATGCTGAAAGGTTTTGGAGAATTTTATAACATTGTTTGCAACAGTTTAAATATACTTACAGAAATGTTCATGGGGGAAGATGCAATAAAGCATGTATTCGACAAATATATGAACAAAAAAATGTAGTATTCATTTAAAAAAGGATTGCAAAAAAAAAGGCACACTAGTGAATTTTTGTAAACAAAGCATTTGTACTTTGCATATGAATTTAAAAACAGGAGGACCTAAGAGATTTTGCAATCAGTAAGGGATCATGACCTGTGTATCATATCATTATTTGTTTTCAGGCATAAGGAGCTCGAAACATTCTTAAACAAGCAATACACTAAAGTACTAAAAAATAAAGGAGCTAGGAACACATCTTATGCTATTAATACTTTTATAATAATTATGTATATTATGTGTACTGTCTATGTATACATAGGTAAGAGCAGGTAGCACACACTGATCAAAAAAATTTCTTTTCAAGCATAGGGGAGGTTGTTCTTGAAAATTATGCTTAGGTTGCCAAATGCCTTCCAACCACATTTAACATATGCCAGTGAAACCTGGACACTAACCTCACAATCAATATAAAAGCTATGAGTGGTACAAAGAGCCATGGAAAGATACATGCTTGGCATCAAAAGACAAGATAGAAAGACCTGTGCCTGGATTAGAGAACTAGGCAGAATCACATCTGATACCTGTACAATTAGCACAGGGTCCCCCAGCAGGGGTGGGATTCAAATTTTTTAACAACCGGTTCTGTGGACATGGCTTAGTTGGTGGGCGTGTCTTGGTTGTCATATGATTGGGTGGATGTGACTTGGTGGTCATGTTATTGGCTGGCTGTGGCCAACTCAATATCACTCACATCGAGGCACGCATCTCCTTGCCTGTCCTCTCATGACTGTGGGGATGCTGCAACAGTCGTAAGTATGAATGGTCATAAGTCACTTCTTTCAGTGCCATTGTAACTTTGAATGGTCACTCTACACAAGCAAAGTACCAGCAAAGGAGGGGGAAAAACTCCAGAGAGCTTCCTGAGTACAGGAAGTCTAGTCCTGCCAATGTTATAAGGTTAATGAGACTGGGCAGTTTCGTAAGCAACCAGATTTTCCTTACTGTTTACTTACAGGATTAGGCCAGAATTTTTAAGACTGGTTCTCCAACGTAGAACCCACCTCCCTGTCTTTCTCACTCTTCTCTTCCTTATACATGATTGCATCTCAATGATGCATCTTGTTAAACTCTGTACACTGCCAACAGATATCTTCTCTGGTTTT